>JAQIYH010000055.1:0-14986 GCA_034700885.1 Paratullbergia callipygos | reverse complement strand
CTATCAAGGTGATTCTAAATTAATTGCAATGATGAATACTTAGACTATGATAACAGAAATGGAAATAAAGAGATGCTGTTGTTAGCTTAATGTATGTTTCATGACTTATTTGGCGCATCATCGTCGCCACTGACTAGTAGGATGGGAGTTTAAAGATGTGACAATTCCAATTCCTAACTCACAAAATGGCAAATGACAATTTAAGTTATGTTGTAAGTTCCACCCACTAGCCACTACAGACGCCTATGGCTTGTACCAAATAGATTTAATTCGATAGGTCTTAGCCACTAATATCAACCACTTCACTTCACCAACCACTACCCGAAGAAATTCACAGACACTCCAGCCAAAGAATCGGTGTAAAAATTTGACACACACCCGAAAAATGCGTGAAATAAATAATTTATACATAAGATTGCATGCATGCAGACTGGCACGGCACCTCCCCACTGGCATAGGTCGGCGCGTTCTATTTCAAACAAAAGTGAACTCCAAATAGTTTTAATTTTGCACGTTGGGAGCCGCCGCACTATGTTTTATCACGCGTTGGGACGCTGGGTAAGCCAGAGAAAACGAGTTAAGAGCTGTATATGTTTAAGATTTTACTTTGTGTTGCCTTCAGACATTGTGTTTGTCTACCTTGTGTTGAGGCTTGACTATGAAATATATATATATACAGTAAGCCTAAGAGAAAGCGGAACCAGAAAAGTGAACAAGCGCCAGTAACTATGGCGAATATTCTTGATTTGCCGTTAAATGCTTTTTTTCCTTTGGTGATTGGACAAGCATTTAGGATAGGGAAAAGTGAACAAAATTTTGTTCACTTTTTCTGGTTCCGCTTTCTCTTAGGCTTACTGTATATATATTTAAAAAGCTTTCCGACTTCACTAGATGCAACGACTCCGACTTCAATGTTATTTTTTTGAAGACAAGCGAAAGTTCCACGACTTGCCGCTTAATGCTTTCAAATAGGTAAAGTTGGCGCTGGCGAACTCACCTTTTGGTTTCACTATTGCCCGCACTGTATTGCTCACTATTAGCGAGTGGCGCTGCCGAAATCACCAAAAAGCAAACTTCAACAAAATTTTCATCTCGGTGAGCCGTGTATATATTTGATAGTCAAGGTTGAGGTTACTTTTGATTTCTTCATTGTACTCATTCGCCACCTAATTGCACAAGAAAGAGTTGCTCCCACGTTCTCGTCGCCGAAACTTTCAGATCAAAAATATTGAACTAAAATATCTATTTTGCATCTGTCAAATTCAACGCAAATTCAACGCGTGACGATTAGGGACCGGGTGCCTATAAGTACTGCATTTACAGGTATTTACTCGTTTAGATACCATCTATGCACTCATTGAAGTTTTTAGTGTTCATGTCTAAGCCTCAGATGCTGCTGATCAAAACAAAGCAGGCTCAGCCATTGTACTCGTGATCATTAAAATGGCAGAAATTTTTTATTATTTTCAGCTAATACAGTTTAATCCAAGAAGGACATTCATACCTCAAAAAATGGGCGACCCTCGATTCAGACGTAAGTAGTTGCTGTCGGCATATGCCAGATCTCTGGCAGCTTCAAGCGATTCATACTAAAAGTCGGAATTTTTTGGAATTAAAAAAAAATCCGCTAAACAAACAGGATACAAGCATCTTGAAAAGCTATTCAACTCGAAGAATCCTTGTGTTGATCTGCTTTACTTGGTGTATGGTGGTAGGCCTTGGCCATGCTCGCAGTGTAACATTCGAACTTGACCAGTGCACACTACCACGATTCTACTGTTATTCCTGTACTGTGACTTCTCTATCTATTTTCTTTTTTGTGTGACTGGTCGACTAGAAATCGGTTAACTGTTTTCAAAAATTGGATAGGTTTCAGTAACGTCAAATCTATCAAACAGCATTTAAAGGCGAGGTCGACATCACCCGTTCGTACCAGTCCAACTGTTTTAGAGTATCCGGGGTCTCCTAAGGTAACATTATAATTAAGTAATTAAGTTAATTAAGTTGGTCAGACTGTTCAGAGCTATTGCTACTATTGACATTAACCCGCATTGTATTTTACTTGGCGGATTTTGTGTTGGGTGGGAGCACCGTGAGTTAGATCGCATAGCTGACTTTCAAGGTTACATGGATTGGTTTTTCGATAACGACGGGGTTGAGCAAGGGGCAACAGCACCGGCAGCATTGTGCTCAAGGAAACGATTGGTCCTGACAGGATCTTTGCCATTACGCAAGCCCGCCACAATCCCACCAACATCGACAATATTGCCAGTGACATGGTACGAGGTCGTCGGCTGTCAAACACACAAGAATCCCTTCTGGAATCCATGGTACAATACATCACGCGACCATTCAAAAACACACTGGCCCAAATCGCAGTCTTGGTCGGGGCCATAGTGGCCGTACTCCTGGTCATCAAGTTAATATGGGCGTGTCGATCCAATATCTGGAAAGGTCTTTGTGCCTGTGGACGGGCAATGTGTACCTGCTGCATCAACTGCACTAAACTGTCTGCTCCACCAAAGCGAGAAATCGAGAAACTTGCCTCCTCCACCAGCTTATCATCCTTCTGAGCGTCGACCATACTGAGAGGTTACCATGGCAATTGAGGGCGAAGTGTCAATACTCCTGCCAACAGCTCCCCCAGGAACTGGACCATGGATTCCTGTCCAACTCGTCACCAACCCTTCCATCCCGTCTGCTCCGCCTCGCGCTCCAGTTCCGCCCGCCACTCCACCGTTTGGACAGCGCATTCTCTTCTCCGAATTGCCAAACTTCGATTAATTAAAACCAAACCCATTCAACAATATTCAAAATGCTTTCAAAATTACACAGAATAATGATTTGGCTCCTCCCAACTCTCTTTGTCATCATGGCCCTCCACTCCGTTGAACCCTTTCCCACTACCTTCGAAATTTCTTCACCTGCTCTGGATGACGTCACATGACCCTCTAATGAAATAACTCTGGTAGAGGATGCTACTATCTACGTGCGATTATTGGGATCTCCGTCCTCCCACACAACAGCCACGGACACAATCGCATTTAACTGGGATGCCATGCTGCAGCAACTACAGCGTCCAGCAACAACCACCCGGATTGGGAACAAATCCTCTGAAACCGACGATCTCGCCACCCTTCTTTCCATACCACGACCCACCCCGCCCCACCCAACCGACCACACCGTTGGTATCCAGACCCACTCCTTCCACCAGATCACCGCCTTGGATTCTTGCTCTGGCCATTCGCACTCCCACCCCGTGCGTCATTGACACTAACCTAACCGTCCCACAGGGCCTGCATCAACCAACCTTTAGCCCTGACACAGAGTGGACATCAACAACATCAAGGCCGGCTCCTCAAACATTCGCCCCCGACACCTCACCCCCGGGAACCGCTCCCATCCACCCCCAGAAAGACTTTCCAATCGAAGCCGCACCTGACGCTGTAGGAGAATCCGTCATATCTGAGTGGTACACCCCCGAGGAACTCGTGGCACTCAATCACATCTTGTTTAGGTTAGGTTATCTCGGGCGACCATCCGACTGGAGAAACCCGACGTCTGCACTCCATACCGACAACAACATCTGAAAACCTTCCATGGCCTCAATCTGTGATCATCGAGCCGGTCTGTGCCCTGATTCAACTTCTCTCCTTGCTTTCTCCTCATTAAAAATTTCCTTTCATTGAATGCATTAAACTCCCTTCGTGACGCCGCACTCTGTACGCAAAACAAAAACCTTCTTAGGATAGGCTCCAATAAGATCCCTTCCTCCCCCAACCCAACCCCACCCAAGTTACCCGTGGTGCCAGCGGTCCGGCCACACTTGAAGCCTTCATTCCTCCCCTTCCCAAACAACGTCAAATTCAGAGGCCACGTAGCGCATTTGGGCTGGCGTGCCAACCACACAGAAAGTGCGGCTTCTTCCTCCAATGCGAGTCAAACACCGCAACGTGGTTCGGGCATCTATCAGTCGGCGCAAGTCGGCGCTTTTTAACAGGGGTGGCACGTGCCGGATGAAAAATCTCTGCACAAGACCTGCATGTAAAAGCCATTACCTTCCCACCCTGATAAGTTACTCCCCAACTTGACTCACGTTGCGGTCTTTCTCCTCGTCCCCTTCTTTGCAATGCGTCAATCACGGCAACGAAGCCGTGAGGTACTATTGCGGAACTTACACGTTAAAGAAATATGGACTGTTAGCATTTGATTATGCTCAATGCAGTGTTAGCATTTGCTTATGCTCAATGCAGTGTTAGCATTTGCTTATGCTCAATGCAGTGTTAGCATTTGCTTATGCTCAATGCAGATCAGCATATTCTATGTTCAAAGATGATCTAATGTTAATGCAGTGTGCAGTATGTATCATTTGATTAGTCATTGAGATTCAATAATCTCAAAGGTATTTAGCACAGGATGAAGGCGTATTTAAGTTGCTAAATATAGATTGAGATGACAAGATCTTTTGCATCTTAAGTTATTGAAGATGATGGATAGGAGAGCAGAGTAAATCCAGAAGTCGAAGGAAGAGCAACAAAAGAAGAAGAGTAGTTGTAGTTGTAATCTAATTATTATATTGTAAATAAAAGTAGTATTAAGTCAGGTGAAAATAAAGAAAATGAGAAGAAGATGAATCATCCCTAGTGGCAATCGATACCCCAACCCCATTTCTCATTATTGAATTCACACCTTGACAGGACTCAGACGCTAGTAAAAAGAATTGCAAAATCTTACTCCGAGCTACCTCTCGGATGCTTTTGGCTGAAAGACAAGAAGCAAATTGAGACAACTGGTCACTGGGTACCTCATGAATTCCTCCAAGATTCACAGTTGATCGGTACGGGGTTCGGAACGCTGGACAGTTGGCCGCCAACATCTCAGTGCATCGAAAGTGATGAGCTTATTGAGAGTGTCACCAATGCATTCCGAAGTTGGAACTCCTCCTACGGCAATTTTCAATCCGCGTATGCGCAAGATATCGACTCTACGATTTTCGATGTTGGAAACTATGTGGCTAATCTAGCACGACTCAAAACAATCTTGAACTTTTGCACTGGGGAGTGTAATTTCCCTGTAAAGGGTATCCATATCACTCTATCGTATTTGGGAAGAAAATGGGGCATAACGGCTTGGCATGTGGAGGACTTCTACCTCCCAAGTGCAAGTTACATGTTTCAAGGCACGGCATAAATTGTCAATCGCTATTGACATTTAAATTTAGCAGTACCTCCTCAATTTAGCTGGGATCAAGCTGTGGTTTGTCATACCCGGGTGATTCGCAAGCAAATTTGAAGCATTGGTGAACCAACTTTACAAGTCAAAATTGTAATTTCATTGTGAAGCACAAGATGTGTGTCATCGACCCACAACTCATAATTCAACACGTGTCATTCATCATTCAGCGCCCTGGACAAATGGTTACAACCCATCCGGGTAAGAGCACAATAGAAGTATCGTCATGATAAGTAATGTACTACAGTAACGTTACTTAAGGTTTAGCATATTAGATTGCATAAGTACTTATGTCATTAATATAGCTAGATGTAGAAATGACTTTATAATGACGATTGACATGTCTTGACCTTTTAGCATGCGTATGGAACATGCCCTGTTGTTCGGGCGATGATAGCTACCCGGGATTTTTTATGCATTAAGAGATTTGCGTTTTTACCCTCAGAAAATTGTAAGCATTGGGGAATATGCAATAGGAACAATTGCATACAGTGATGAGATTATGATGATGGTGATGCAGGCCCATTTTGATGATTATTGGCCTGTCAAGTTGGAATGACTGCAATAGTCATTAATTTGATCATTGCATTTTTTGTGCAATTCGACGACGGTTGCGAGGTACCTGACAATGACTAATGAGAGTATTGTTGTGAATATGAGTTTTGCAATTGTTGCAATTATGGTTTCAGGTACTTGATGGTTTTATTTAATGACTTTATTTTGTAATTACGTAGTACGACTCGTACTGTACGAGTAGTTCGACCAAAAACTTTCTATTCGTTGTACTATTGAAGTATCTGCCTTATTGTAATCAAGGAACTCATTCTTGGTCCATCGTTGTTCGTGTGAACAACAGAGTTCCGTCGGGCCTATTTTGGTTGCTATTCTTCATTGAAATAAAAATCATATTGTCTCCACTATCACAAATGGTCACATAAGCATCCAGTCATTCTGTCAACGTAACATTATCACAGATACAAAAACTTACATTCTGTACCATTGTGCAAACAACCATATTGTGTACTTGCTGCCATGCAAGCAAAACCAAAACTGGTTACGTGTACGGTGAACAAGACGTAAAACATGCAATGCAATTAGTAATACATTAGTAAAATGCGAACAACTTCTTAATTGTTGCAATTTGTGCAGAAAAACTTACTACACATGAAGGTGTGAATACTACTCGTCATCATACAAGTGACGATGGAGAAGGAGGAAAGGAAGAACTAGGTGAATTTTACTTATTCAAGCGTAATGCTTTTTGCCTGGAACTTGTTTCATGCTCCACGGCCAGGTGCCGTTAATCAACTACTAATTACTCCTTAATTTATGGTGCCATTTAGGTGATGCAACGCTTACCATGCGGGCTGAAGCCGTTGCTACGCAAGAATTGCAAGCAATAATTCTTAATGGTAAGGATATACCTAAGAATCGTCCTGAAAGTTGTACGTGTACAGAGAGGATTTCGAATGCAAAAGTCTAATTGCTGGTTTCTTAATTTGCAGCTATGGCTACGAACAAAAGCGATCCATTTGTTGGATACTTCCTTAACAATGCAGTCTACGATGTTCCAATTAACACAAGCAATGTGCCAGGTAATATCGTACAAGTAATCAGTTAGTTTAATACTTGATTTGTGCATTGCCAATGGACTAATACATAGCCCTGGACAATTGTATTACAGGAATCATACGTGCAACATTAAGATGCGAAGAGTGCATCAAAACTAAAAAAAATGAGTTTATAATTGGTCAGGCCAAGAATCCATTGGTACTAGAAACAATGTGTGATACGACTGGAGAAATGCCTGGCAACTTTATCATCTATAAACAGTTGGATCATTATGACTTTTTCCGTTGTCTCACCGCAATCACCGGAATGATGATGGCGATGGAGAAAATTCCGGTGGAGAAGCGATTGAATGCAATTTGAAAATGAGACGCGAAGTCATCTACATGTAGTTCGAATTATAATCCAATTTAGATGCTATGGTTGCTTGCCAGACAGAAAAATGCGATAAAGGATTATGCCAATTTGAAGTCAACATATTGTGGTGCCTCGGTGGCATCACATCATCCATCATGCATCATCTCATCGTGCTCTTCTTGTTGTACTTTGCTTATCAAGCAAAACAAGAGAAGAAATAAAATTCCATAAGTCGCGATGAGCTGTATAGTATTCGTGGCCAAGACAGCGGATGTCACATCCGTTGTCTTGCTGCCTTGTTGCACGAACATGGAGAGTAAGTTGAGACCGTTGCAAAGGCCATAGGGTTGACCATCATTCTCTCGTGAGAATGAATGGTCAAACCGCATCCAAAAACTAATGTATAACCAAGTAATCACAAAACACAATGCAAAGCCAAGACAAGACATGCTTGATGAGTCTTGTAAGTAGCAAGTACACAAGTAATTATTGTAAGCTAGAAAATAAGCATGTTGTCACATAGAAGTAGGACAATAATTAGCCATTTCACCATAGAACATTCATTCAGAGTCCAAGTTTTAACCAACAAACAACGTAATTCTGTAAACTCCAGTCCCGTAAGGACTGGAGCATAATTGAGTATTTTATGCTTTTTGAGAATGCTAATAAAGTCGTACTGTTTAAATCATGGAAACCTAAAATGAGACTATTTGATTCCTTCTTTCCTTCGTTTTCTCACATTGACTCCGTCCGTTCGTCATAGTGGGGTATTATGAGCGAAATTTGGTGCCGTTCCCGAATGCATGCAATAATTTTACTGTGGCCTGGAAGGGCGTTATTGAGATTTCGAAGTCATTATTTCGTCAAAATTGCGCGGTCTCGGATGCAGATACAAAGAATAAAAAACATGAATGTTTTAGTGCAACGACCAGACATTGTAGTGAGGAGAGAAATTTTCTTAAGAAGGATTAAGGATAGTGAGGCAATGAAAAAACAAGGCCGCGAGTTGATATTCACGGACGAGACTTGGATTGATACCACTGGCAGGACAGGAACGCGCTGGATGCCGAAGCAATTTGCTACCTTCGAAGAGGCAGCTAAATTTGCATACAAGGGACAGAATACTCCATCATCTCCACGCCCTACCGTTCTCGCTGCAGGCGAGCAATTTATGATTCCATGTTTAGAAGTTGACAATCAAGTCCAATTCCTTCACTTGCCCTTGCAGCCAATTCCACCCATGTGATAAAGGAATCAATACTTGTTCATCCTGACATCTGGAAAAGAACGAAGACTAGCACAACAATCTCAAGTCAGAATGACATTTGAAATGGTCGGAAGAGCAAGTACTAAACCATTTGCACACGGTTTGGTTGGTGTCGAGCAAAGGGACCCGAATTGGAGATGTGAACGAGCTGCCCATGCCCACGTTTTGTCTCAACTCAGCTACGGGCTAGCGTTGTGAGGAAATGTGCTTTGTACGCTTGGCTGAAGCCGCAAGAAAGTAGTATTCAGGGTCGTCCGTTCGACGAGATGAGCATGCGTCTGTGGGAGCTGCGGGCCTTGGTGAAGGAATTCCAGAAACGAAATAATTGTTATAAGTTGGAGTCATTGGTTTCCCAAAGTTTGAATGAGGGTCGTGACCTCACAAATGTACGGCTGCCTCCGCTTAATTGTGACCTGAATCCCATAGAATATCTTTGGAAAGATATCAGGCATACAGTGAGAGCTCGTAATGTTAATCTGAATGTTGCTCAACTTAACGAAGTAACGGAGTCGACGCCGGCCAACTTCAATCGACAAACACGGTCTCCGTCGCAAGAAACTGCCCCGTGATGCAAAACACTGCTCAAAATATTTCGATATTGTAGTAGTGTCCAGGTCGAAAGAAGGCCCGCTGTCGTGGGCATATGCACCTGAGGATAAATGAACGGCGGCCACCGTTATCTGTTTTCGCTCCACAAAAATACAAAAGCGGCGTGTAATATGCCGCTCTTCGCATTTTTGTTTTGTAACAAACCCGATAAGGCTGGAGAAAGAAACTGAGAAGCGAATGCAGTTAATAAATATCAACGTCTTCTTTTTTGACTTTTTAAGGTAGAGTCAGTGTTCGACAAAGGATGTCACAAGGAACAAGCAATCCTACCCAGTTGCAAAAAGCGCAAAACATTCCGGTACTTTAGGCTCCAAAAAATATGAGTTCAAAAGCAAAAGAGAAAATTGGTAGTTCAGGTGAAGCAGATTCAGCAGGGTTCTTTACAGAAGGTAGGCAGTCCGGATTTTAGCTTTAGACCGTGGACCTATCAAATTCCAGCCGACATATTTCCAGATTTAAATATCAAGGGAAAGTCCCGTCCCTAATGCCTCCTTCATTTGCAGGAGAACAAAGAGGGCTGGCTGGCGGTAGAAGGAGGGGTGGCCATCAAATTGGTTTCTACGAACATTCAGGCGTGCAGGTCGTGGGGCCTCGCCCTACTTCGAGGGGGGCTAAAATGCCGGGCTTCGCTCCTTCAACTACGGCTCGGGATACCGGATTGGTGTAAGATCATGAATAAATTAAAATTTTGGCCCCCCAACGCGTGAAATTTATACTCAGGCAAAGGCATGCTTTAATTTAATGCCTACTTCATTTGCAGGGGAATACAGAGGGGCGGCTGGCGGTGGAACGGGAGGAACCAAACCTAACCCTTGCAAAACTTCAGGTTCGTGTACATTGTTATCGTCGCACTAATACAAGTTTTGCGACAGTTATTGCATTCTGGAAAGGAGAAAAATCCGATTCACTCTGGCATTTGGGACTCCATCTCAACTCAACCCTCTTCATACTCATTAAAAAGATAAAGATAATGTACGAGCATCACCAAACCAAATCTCAACCACCATCAAAAGCACCCACCCAAAAAGGAGACAATATTGACGATTTGACCAGCTGTGACCAGTGACCAAGGTCACCACTATCATAACCTAACCTAACCTAACCAAATCTAACCTATGCAAAATTTGCAACTTCAGTTCGTGTACATTTGTATCGTCACACTAACACACGTTTTGCGACAGGACAAAGGTCAGCCTTGCATTCGGGTGCATAGGCAAGGAAGTCATTTACTTCTTTGTGGCATGGCACAGCGACTACACATAATTGCGTCAGTGCTGGCAGGCATCTTATTCTACAGCAGCACGTATTATTGGGTGCGGAATTAACAGGAAGCAACCAGGAGAGGATAATAGTAGACAGTACATCTGGTTCGGCGAACCCATGTGCAAGAAGTCTAATTGTGTCCACTGAGACAGGTTGCACTATTCCTTTTCCTGCAAGTGACCTTAAAGGGAATATGGCTCATCATTGACGTAACCATGGGTCATATGACTCATAAGAATCATGACGTTTTTAAATGCTTAAAATGGTTAAGTAACTCAACAAATCATCATAATGCCCAGACAAAACAAGTACAGGGATCTGATTCGTGCCGAGACAGCTGCAGGACACTCAGAATAACAAATCATGGAGAATACACCCCGACTGTAGCGAAGTAAGAGAAGTTACAGACCCATCGGCAGGTCAGGTCAGGGCTCATCAACGTTCACTTAATCAAGATAGCATGAGCATTTCGTTTTAAGGCGCCATTCCTGAACGGGGACAGCCGGTACCACACAAATTTCAGGAATAAATTTATTAAACTCAGGGACAACAGGGCTGGTGTCCAGGGCAGGACACTCAGCAGTAATTCGGCGTTCCATGTTGCAAATGCAAGTTGACGTAACATACCAAGCATTGTAGGCTGACATGGCAAGTTCCGCTTTGGGTCATGGCGGGTTATGAAGTATCCTGAGTTAATGCATGAGTTCTTGTGTAAGCATAGCAAGTTAATTATATTTAGTAAGCAGTAGTTGACTAGCAGAGCAGAGTCAGAGCAGAGCATGCAAATAGTTATATGCATTTGCTCATCACTCAATACTCAACTCACCTTTATTCATTCATTCATTTTCCAGGAGTTTCAATGAACTCCAGTGGGTATTTAGCGCAGGAAGAAGGCGTATTTAAGTTACTAATTATAGATTGAGATGATGAAATCTTTGTGTCTTAAATTAATGAAGATGAAAGAATGAAGAGACACTGCAGATCCATGAAGTCGAAGGAAGAGCAACAAAGTAACGAAGGTGTAAGAAATAGTAGTTTGTAGTTGTATCATATTGTGTTGTATTTCATGTAGTAATATTATGTCAGGTGTAATAAAGAGTATGAGGTAAAAGTAAATCCCCAAGTAACTACAAGGTATCCTAACCTCATTACTTGAATGCACACCTTGACACTTGGCCTGTCAGTCACAGTCGGTACAGAGATGGTGGTGGTATCAAGTTTGCAACAGAGGTTGTGACAAATCGGTCATAGATAATTGTTGGCATTCTTGCCAGACCGGGTAAAACATATTGCGCGTAAGTTTAAGGAGGAGTGTTCATTTAAAGGTCAAGTCCCGCCAACGCACATCGCTGACTAGGGGAGGTTCGGTGCAGCGGTGGGCTCACATGATGCATCGTATACAATTAATACCCACCACTTAACAAGCTTGACCGCATATTCAATTATGAGTGGGACTGGTTCAGTTGCACCAGTCCTCATTCATGCTGCACCGTACTGTACAGTCATCCTTGCAAACGCCAATCTTCGTATTAAAGTCTCAAGCTACCACAAAGAACAGGAACTACAATCCGTAGTACAACAAGCATTTACGAGAACGAACCTATACGAAACACGTTGAGTTTTCAGATGAATATGCATAGCAGAAATTGACAAGTGTCAAGTCTCGACCTCCAGCCAGCGCGTCATAAGCAATAGCATTAAAATAAACGCATGAATTTTAGGAACCAATCAGTAACTAACAAATTTTGGACTACTGATGCTACTTCTATAACAAAATCAAGTTCCTATTCATTATTTCCACACATCGGGCTGCCAGACGGCGGGTATGAGGGGAGATACGAGTCAAAACCATACTTTGGCCACTTTAAATATTTCCTCAAAATTTACCTCATATTAAGTTAGACTTGTGTTTCCCATTCAGTTTCAACCGTAACAACGAACAATCAACGCATCAAATACTTAGCGCAAGACAGATAGTGATACTTAATAATTTAGTAATAATAGGACGAGGTGGAACTCGATGTTGACAACATAGAAGCAGCTGACCGCATTGATGAAGTGGGCTTCATGGATGGATGGCGCATAGATCGTATAGGTCATACCATGAAAGAAGTTTAAGTTTTATATACTATGATTATGAGATCTGTTTCTTTATGTTTCTTTCAATGGATGATGAGATGCATTCAGAGAAAATAATTGCCGAGGATTTTGTATTTGAATTCGGATCTGATTTATTTACATGTCAAAATGATACTGAATGCAGAGCTGAAGTCTGCTTTGAGTAAGACCAATATTTATAACTTTTCAGTTTCAGGATTTTAGAATTTAGTTTCTAGTCTTTCTTCCCACTCAATACTATTTTTAGTGACTTTGGCATGGTGAATACTTTTGATGTCAGTTTGACAAAATTAATGATGTGCAGTTTGCACACGACACTTTTCGGAATGATTCTTTGAAAGTTATTTCTAGATTAAGTTGGGGCTCGGATCTTTTCGTCCGAAACATTCACGAATCATGCTCATGTTGCATGATGCTATTAAGCGCCCACGTTTTTATTGTATCGTGGCGAGACAGGTGCTAAGCTGGCTCGACATATATTATATCTGGATCACTCTTCATGTGTACTGTGTTGAAATGAGTATGTAGGTCTGAGTCGGCCATTTTACTACACCCCACAACCGATGCCGTTGACTTTGTTCGAATATATTCAACATATGAGTTGTCTCAAAGCTGAATGAATTAAACACATACACGTAAAAGTGAATCGCTTCAACATCACTACAGAATACACAGTCTTTAACCAAATTCCAGGTCATAGTTTGGAAGGTATCAGTCTTCAAACTTCGGAGTACTTTTACTGGAAGCAAAAGTTCACAGGCTAAATGTCTGTATTCGACAGTTTTGGGAATTCACTCACTGATTAGAGTTGTCAGTGATTAAGTCGGAAAGTAACTAACATGGGCGGAGACTGCATCGCATGGTCGCCGTTTCATTTCCCAAAACATTCGAAACAAATAAAAACGAGAACAAAATTTCTTATTTTTCTTATTTTGTGAAATGGAGAAGTAATGAAACGGTTTTAGTCCATATCACTCTCCGCCCAGTGTTGAACATTTTTAAACACCGTTGAATTGAATCGCTGATAGCTCCTATCAGTAATTGAGTTGCTAAAGTCCAAATCACGCACAATTACTTGTTGAACTCCTTTTTTCAAATGAAGTAGCCCGAGTGTTGTAAGTGCGCTAATTTCAAAGATATGACATGGAACTTGTCAGTCTGTCCACCAAAGCATCTAAACAGCCCATGAACAAAGGCAACAGTTGTGTCGAGCTTGGGTGTAGTAAGATGGCCGCCGTGCTACTCATACCACAGAACAATACTATCCTTGTGGCGCGAGCAAAGCTCTGAACATAGAAGCCACATCGAATGTTAATTCTCAATCCAATATTTTTTTAATCTGGGCGGATTTTGGGATCTTTCACTCGTTGACTGACTTTCCTCTCAGCTTTAAGAGCCGCTTCATATTATGAAGTTACTGTTTCAAATACTTGGCTCGCATGAGGTCAATTCTAAGCCAGACTATACGCCAATTCATGTTATGAAATTATGGTTTGCAATACGACTTGCTTGTGTTCGTATATCTTGGAAGTTTGTGGAATATTGCAAGGAGAAAGCGTTGGCGAGATTCTCAAATGTTGGAAAAAAAGCTCTCATCTTGTCGCTTCTACTACTGCTATAGCCTGTTCTGTGTACTCATACTGTTTCAACTCCGCGCATAGCATAGTTGATCCAGATATAATATACGATCTATGGGATGGCGTCGAACCTGAGGAAGATTATGGAATCCCCTTGTTGGACATGACGACAGATGACCTGGATCTTGGCAATGTAATAGAGGGACTTCGTGAAGACATGGACGTCAATAGGTACCTAGAACTCTCCTGGGACTCAGGAGTGTGGCGGAACTGCAGAGAAGCCGAGGGCACAAAAAGGGTTGAAGTTTTGTGACACGTCTACGGAGGAAGAATCTGACACATGAATGCACACACACGTGCTTTAAATATTGACCCCATCAGGAAATGTGAAGTTGACCCAATTTGTTTTTGCACTTGTGAAAAAAAGATTCAGTGAAATAGTATCGCATTATTAAGTTATCGTTATTATGCAAATATATACAGGCTCATGAGCATAACGTCGCAATTGATTAGCTTCTGCACGAGTCCGAGTGCGACAGTGATTTTTGACTCGTACCTCCCCTCATACCCGCCGTCTGGCAGCCAGACGTCTGGAAATAAGGAGTAGGCATGCATGCATGTTCATATTTATAAAACCCGACCCGAAGAAACCCCAAACTTACCCATGATTCAAAAAGGGTAACACTCGCGCTGGGTATGTGCGGCATAGTCTATTGGAATTCATTTAGTTGTCATTTGCACCTCTTCGGCTTGGATTTGTTACACGAAGTTACACCTTTGCTATTTGTAATTGTGAGTTTGGATTAATGATTTGTCACAACTCTACTGTCATTTGCCGTATTGCGAGTTAGAATTGTCATCTCTTTAAACTCCCCTAGCCTTAACTTAAATTTAACTTCCACATTCATAATTTAACTAAACTCCCAACGTTAAAACAAGTCTTTAAAGAATCTCATCACAAGGCGAACCCACATTGGTATACTTCGATCTCGTT
>JAQIYH010000054.1:0-14997 GCA_034700885.1 Paratullbergia callipygos | reverse complement strand
CAGCTATGACTTCTCATAGTTCTATGAAATCATACTTCTATGAGAGACTATGAAGAGGGTCGCGTATTGACTTAATGTATTTATATCATTTGTATACCACCTCCTACTCAGTAGCATTCAATCGCCCAGGCCTTCGCCAATCGTTCATAGCACACAACTATAAGGGCTTTTTCATTACACGGAAAGGTTGAGTCAAAAGGTATGATAGGACTCCCGTGCATTGTTCAACCCAAGGCCTGAAATGTTGCCACCCATTTCATAGGATCTTCATATATCACCTATCAGCTGCATTGGGAGCATCCAAGAGGATGAGCAGAAACCTAAAAGCGTTCACAGCCTTATCCCTGCGGGTAGCCAAATCATCCCTATCACTAATCGACTGACAACGACTTACCCACAGCAAAGGATGATCTAGTTATCAGTGGTAAAGCGGCTGATTAGACGGCGTGGGTGGCTTCTGCTTTAGATATGATGATAAGCCTTTGCAGAAGAACATTGAATGAGAAGATTTTAAAAATATGGGGAATGAAGAAAGAAACGATAGAAGGCACAGCCTTCTAGGCACCAGAAATCTTTTTGCGATATAAAGAAACTTCAGCCTTTATCAGATATCCCAATATAAAATGTTGCGAGTAGTATTGGCGACACTACGCCCACACCGCCGTCTCACCACAATTACCAAGTCTTTTTTGTTAATACGTAATATGTTATTAATAGGCGACAAATGTGGAGATGCAAATATCAGAGTGTTCTAAAAAGTGAAAATATGTGAAACTAGGTGGGTCGTTATAGATTGTAATTGTTGGATGGAATCCAATGTTGAAAACCCTATGCCTTGAATCTTGTATCGAAATGAGGCAGTGTGAGGAAGTCTCAATATGTTTTGGGGAGAATTGATTTTATTAAATTTTGAAAGTCTTCAGCCTAGTCAGATATGTTTCCCTCTCTAGTTACTAACGGTTTGCCTGTTGGGTCCTGACATCCAAATTCTGAAACTCTGATTTGGTTTTCGAGTTGAAAAAACCACATCGAGTTGGGTCGTCTGCAAAACATTTTTCTATTGGTCGAAATTTTGAGTCGTATGTTCGGATGATCTCACTATTGTTGGCATTGTTGATCCTCGTGTACGATTTTGCCTATATGCTATATGGTGACAATGTGTGATGACGAGTAAAAATGAACATTCGATTGACCGCAAAGAAAAACAATTCTACTATGACATTGTGGTCAATCATTAAAGCTAGTAGGGAAATGCTATGTTAGAGAATTGAAAGTGATGTCATACACTAGTCGAATATTGAGATGATGAATTACATCATTCTACATACTATGATTTTGATTTTTGTCATATGCTATTTCATTAACATTACAGGTGTATGATTTATTTCAGGTGTGTCATATGCAAACATCGCCAAATTCCAATGGGAAGGTTGCTTCAACTTTAAACCATATTCCATGCTATTTATTCAAGAATTCAACCATCATTCAAATTTACACCGTTCCTGGTCGTGTCATTTGTGGCCATGACATTTGATCGACATCGATTTTTGATCTATTGTTCTTGTCTGTCGTCTTCATCCTCCCACCCTCGGATCCCCTTTTCCTGAGAGATTTGCAAAGACTGGCTTTGCTCAGTAGTCCCAGTTGAAGATTCTGCGCCACAACACCTTCTTTCTTCTCTTCGTTTCTATCAGTACGAAATTTGTCAGACGGTAGTAATTGCAGCATTACACGCGGCCAGACAACAGATTGCGTACGAAAAGAATTCTTTTCGTATTACATATTCCATTTCGAATTTGTGTTCTTGGAAAATTGCAGAATGCCAGATAGCAGAGACCTCTGTCTTTGCTCTGCTCAGACCACTTTGTGATGTTACGTAGTGTTTCTGTCGTGTATGGATGGATTTGTTGCGAGTGGTAGCCGAAACACTAGTAGAAATGTTTGGGTATATTGTCTTGAGTGGGGCCCACGAGGCAATATGACAAAAAGTTTTGATTTGCATGTAATGATAGAAAATGTCATTTGTAAACGTCGACGAAGTGCAGATATTTGTAGAGATCAACGCGTTGTGACGGTTCTACAAATGTAATCTGGAATATCTCAGATTGGTATTGACAAGGTGAATAGCACCTAAAGAATTCGTTTACGCTGTGCACTGTAAACGGTAAATCGAATTCACAGGACTGGTTTCGCCGCTGATAATAACTTATTCTTTTGCTTGTTTCAAAGGTAGTCCCTGCCTGATTTGGCCTGAAAATCAGGTTAGGGTAATGATGAATCGTTTTGTTAGTGTGAACCAGTATTTCTGTTGCTGAAAGGCCTGTAGACATGTACGAAGTATGTGTATTGATTTTCCTTTACCTCAACTTGATTTGGCCTGAATCAAAGTCGAGTTCTCATTTAATCGTTTCATTGTAATTTTATTTATCTTGTTGTTTTGGTATATGAAGCGGCTTGTAAACATGTACAAGGCAAATGACCAGGATGTAAGTTTGTAAGCTGGCAACGGGTTGCTTCCGTTTCTCGTGGCTCATGCTTTATAAATATAGTGTACCTGTGTACATAATATGTTAGGAAAATGGACGCGAAGAAGTTGTAACCATGACACGTGTGCATTCCCTGGTGGAATCACTTTTAGTACGTTTGAAGTCGTAGACATTCGGCAGTAGACATTCCGGTATTAAGAATCAACGCAGACGTGGGCTTGGCGTGATGGAATTAAACGCGGCGGCTTGTGAAGTCGAAATTATGAAACTGCTAGAAAGAAAGAAGTAAATAAATTTGAGGAAAGGCAACAGGAACTTCTTTTTATTATTATGAGACACGAGAAGATGTGCTAGCCGCGAACTTGATCTATATTTCCAGCATCCACTTTGACACGCATTCGAAATACGAATTTCAAACCGGCCAAATTTATGAACAGTGAAATTACGAAACGAACACATAAAAGTGTGATCACATCCATACCGAAAACGATCATATTCTTGTATTCTATCATATCTTGAAGACGGGAAAAATACTTGGCGCGACGTAAATCATGATTCCTTGCAGCACCTAAGTTGCCAAACCACGACCGACGAATATTTGTGTGTGTGTTTCAAATGAATGAGAAAAAGCCGTGTATGAACCGTTCCATGTGCACATTGCATGCACTATGTACTTTACTTCTACCAATTGCCCAACTTCTGTAGTTCCGAAGATAAGGCCATATTGATCGCCGTCTCCTCCACAGCATCGCCGGGTGTGCATCCGCAACGATATCTTAGTGCACATTTCGGTTTGGCAAGGTAGAGCACAAAAGAATGAAATAGCAGGCGATCGTACGACTGCAACTTGAACTCCAAAAAGTTCAACTCCATCGCCAAAAAGAAGCCACAGAAATAGGTAAAATCGAACACGTTCACAAACGCATGGGCTTGTTTCGGTGTGGGCAGAAAGCAAAATATACAGATATTGAAATTAGGATCCCACCACATTCATCAGCGTGTATTTATTCGTAACTATTTGTGGTTGGCCGAATGTAAAATGTAGCAATCATATTCTAAGAAGTGACTGAGTATCTAAATTATAGGTATACTCCTTCTCGATATTTTCACCGCCAGGGTCGTAGCTGTAGACAATGTGGTATGAGCCGTCTTTTAGTATGTACATGCTATGGTAGAGCCTTCTCCAAAGTCTTTGCAATTACGACTTTCTCTTCCTTCATTCCAACTTTCTATATGCGCCCTTATTGACCTCGAAGCTCACTGCTGCCGTGCCCGACCCGATCTCAAGCTTCAGGTCACTTATTTCCTTGTGTAGTGTCTCGTCCATTTCCCTGCTGACTAGGGAAGAAAATCATCCCAGCGCGCTTGAATTAAAATTATAACCTGCATCACCAACTACGGAAGAATGTAGATGTAATACGGCAATCAGGCTTAACTTCAGAGGCGGTGGAAACATGGCTACCGAAATGTGCTAAAAAATAGATTAAGACAAAATAACCACAACAATTAAGGGTATTGCTGGCACATAGCACGGCTAGCGCTAGCCACAAGGATTTAACTGAGAGGAATACTACAATCGCTACTGGTTAGGCAATGCCATTCAATTAAGCGCACATGTAAATGGAACTGATGATTTTGTTGACGATTGTGTCGCAAAGGATGAATTTGACTACGCAGGAGCCGAACAAATTTTCGGAAACGATATCTGCGGATACCATTAAGTAGCATCAATTACAAAAGTACAATTATATACAATCAATTAACCTAAAAGTTAAGTGAGTGATATAACAAAACTTGAGTTATCCTTGTCATATTCGTATAGTATCAATTTAATATGAGTGTCAGCGATGTCGACGAAGCCAAAATCCTATTACCATATAAGAATTAATGATATTAGAAGAAGAAACTAAAGTACGTCATTTATATTTGAACATGCAATTGAAACATAATATTCTAAAATTGTTAAATGGTATTTCAGTAATCAGGTCATTTGTCGGGTCGGCCTGATTGTGATCGGCATGATTGTTGTTGAACGCCTTATGACTCGAAAAGAGCACGAAGGCGAAGTGGTTGCTCACCCAGCTGGTCCAGTGAGATGAATGAGTAGTTGGGGAAACTAACTAGAAATGTCGTGACATTGTGTGGCAAAAAATCTTGCGCTTCCTGGGGCCACATTGGATGGGATGCCGATTTTATGTAAAGTCTGATATTTGTTTCGGTGGTTCTCATTCTATTAGCCACACGAAAGAAAGTGAATCTGACGCGGGATAATTACATGACACACGTTCGTGACGAATCGCGTACTTTGGTGTTGAGTCAGACATATTGAATAACCAATTTGATTGAAGCGTCGAATCCCAAGTGTTGTGGTGCCAGGTATGGAGATCCAATAAAATATTCGTAGTAGAGCAAAAGTGTGATCCTAAAAAGAGAATGATCGCCACCAACAAGAAAACAAATTATTTACACATTAAAATATTCCTATTAAGGTTCATACCTCGTACGTCTTGAAATGCTATTTTTGGAGTGTGAGTCGGGTAAGAAAGATGAAGTGCCTCTAGGAGTTTTGAACTCCACCAGGAAGGAATTGATGTGTGAACCGGCAACGTTTGAGTAAAAGATGAATCTCAAAGTCAACCTAGATTGGGGCTGCTCTCCCAGTCCATAAACTAAAGAACTTATTAATGAATGGGTTGGGGTCTTTTGCACTTTCACTATGATTGTTTTGTGCGAGAGAGCCATTCAACATGGAAAATGTAGAAACGTGATGTATTGGTTATTTACTATTTGAGTGAGGAATTGATGAAAAGTAAATGTTGTAGCGATGGCACGGTAGCCCATAGACAACGAAATTTGATTCCAGGCTTGGTGGAGATCGCTAGTGTTAGGGGGTTGCTGATACTGTCGAATGGTAAGACAGAAAGCACGTAATTGTTTTGGGTTGTGGTCAATTCCCCACGTAATATTTAGATAAATGCTGGATGTAGATGTTGTTCAAAGTATTGATTCGCCAGTGGGGTAAAAGCCATAGTCAATCATGTTTGTATGTAAGACTTGAAACGTGCAAGTGGTCTTTGCTTATTGTGTTTGTGGTCACGATAGAGTAACACGGCACATGTTGGTTCAAGTGTTCGATGACTAAATTAGAGATCGCAGCCAACGAAATTTGATCTAAGTGTTCTCCCCAGATCGATGTAATCGAATAGTATGGACGATCTTGCAATATTTTGCGGAGAGTGATGAAGGGGTGAGAAGAAATTTAAGTTCAGTGGGAAGCGTGAGAGCATACACGTTTCAGGTCCATGAGATGAAAAATTGATACGGCATGTCATTTGCTACCAATTGTACAGCATGGTCCAAATGTTGTGCACACGGTTTTGGTTGCTATCGGCCAAAGGGATCCGAATTAGAGATTCGAACGTTTGCCCGCAGCTGAGCTGAGATATAAAGTGTGCACGGTTGGCTCGTTCGCATCTGTTGACGGCATATTGAAGAGCCTTAGCGGATAAATATTTTAACGTATTTGTTGAATAACTGACTCGACGGAAACATAATGTAGGCCAGTGAAAGATGTAGAATGCTCGGCAACAGAGCTATCCACGAGATGAGAGAAGGGAGACATGGAAGTTGTATACGGAGGGAATCAATGAATGTTTAAAACGAATTTAGAAGTTGTATGCTATCGATCATCTTCAGAAATTTGAAAGCTGGACAATCGGTACTGAGTAAACTTGCCTAACAATCCAGCGTTGACAACTGTCATTAAACGTTGAACGTACTCTTTGGTGTTAAAGTAACGAAGAGTTAAAAGTTATGTCAACTGGCTGGAGATGGAAGACAGGAGACCATGCCTCGACAATAAAGTCAATGCAGTGATAAACGACATGATACAGTGCTTTTGATATGTTCGCTATCCGTCAGTCCAAAACAAGAAGTTTCAAGGAGCACACCAATAATCAGGAATCAAACTAACACACACAAATCTGTGCCGTAAAACCAGAGTGGTGTTGAAAGGGCCGACAGAGCGTCCAGATTTTCCTGATATGTTGTGCCATCCGTTATGTAGTGTTTCTGTCCGGTTTGGATGGATATGCAGTTCGCGAGTTGTAGCCGAAACACTAGTAACAATGGAGAAGGTGAATGACTATTTCTGATTCCCACATGATTTATTTCAGCGCCTACGTACAATATTAGTTAATAATGCAATCAGAATGAGTAGAGATGACAGTTCCTCGAGGGTAACGGAGTGTATCTACAAACTCTTTCTATTTGTCTTTCTCCGCGATCTTCTTTTGCCTCGGCCCGTCTCTGCTCGGTAGGCAGGCAAATTTTTTCGTTGGCTTCAACGAATGTGTCTATAATTGGTTTACTCATGTTAAGTTCAAATTGTTGTGGGTGATTGAGGATTGATGGTTTGGGTATTAAAGGTAAGCTGTGGGAGATTCCTAGTACGTACAATACGTACGAATTGTTGCGTGACCTTTCGATTTTGGTTTTTTGCTTGGGAAGCCCGATAATTGATGAGCGATTAAGCCCGACATGGAAAGTGGACCTGACCTACTGGGAATCGATGAGTTCTGGCAAGCTATATGCTAATCGTTAAAGTCAGAGCGAATGCAAGTATTCCAATCTGTATAACGAAGTTGTGTTTATCTGATGGCAGGCCTGCTAAATTGAACCATTCTATGCTGGCAATGTCTTCAAAACAAATGTGAGCCGGAGCTAGTAATGGGTATGGCTACGGACTTGTTGTATGAAACGATACTGATTAACCTAATAATGAATCCAATTTAATTCAATTCAATTCAAGGAATGTCGTTTGACGATCCACTATTCTTACACGTACGGTGTGTGTTCGGGGCCTTAAGAATGCTGGCTTATGGATTTGTAGTGTTTTCTCATATCATACGTGAAGATATGGGCAGATGCTAAACTATCTATAATCGTGGTAACCATTTGGTCTACATCAAGCCTCAGCATCGCATGCTAGATGACTGGGACGATCCTATTCGCTGACGCAAGCCAAAATATAGCAATGTGTATGGGGATTTTTGTTTCTGGGTTTTATTTCGACCTTTCAGTTAGTTGAATGGGATGTAGCTAATTGACTTGATTTGACTCATGGATTACATGTACTTACTTATTACGTGTATCTTGTTATGCTAATACTATATCTTTGATTATGCTTTCAAATATGAAAAAGAATCAATAAATAAATAAATCTTATCTTTCTGTGACTATATATTTCTGTGTAATCATTGAAGAGCCGATGTCGATTTATTGTTTAATGGCGTCGCCTTGTGTAGGAGGAAGAGGGGTCAGTTCCTGTGAATGACCGAAATCGAAGTCCGTTGTTTCAAGGATCGCGTGCATGGGAATGCCATCAATCGGGTCTATGTGTATTGGTGCTAGTGATTTCAATTGGAATTCGCGATTGAAGAGTAGAAAGGTGCTAATGTAGTGGTTTGATAGTTGAAAAGCTCGGTCCAACGAATGGACAAGTGGATGTTGCAGAAACAGATAGACAACAGAATTCTCACGACGAGCGCTGAATTCGTGTAAGACTTGAGTATAGTTGAGGTGTAGTGGTTGAAGAAGGAAAGTCCATTACAATGAAGTGAAAAGTAGATTGCATGTTTGATTTTGCCTTGGTGTTGAAAATCCAAATTTGAAATGTATATGGGTTCAACCAATCTTGCTGAAAAATCTTGAAACAAGGTGACAGCCAATGGGCGAGCGATGAAGTATATATGCACTAGCACTATCACCAAAACAATTAGTATTTCACACATAGTTAATTAGTCAGGCAAATATAGGTCATATTTCTATATTCCCACACGTGCAGTCTGTACCGGGAAAAGATATGGGAAATGGATTACTATTTCCGTCTTGACAATTGTAACCCCACCAATGGAGTATCTATTATTTGATTCAAAGCAATCCCATGAGTAGAATATTAAATTGCCTGCAGCAGTCAAACCTCTGTGGTTAACCAAACCACCCCAATCTCTTATCAACCCACCATTATCTAGCTTATCGCACTCACATCTAATCACCAACGACACTATCTGTTACACTGTCCATTCGTAAAGTGTGCATATATTTGAAAGTGTGTATATATGAATTCGTGCCTAAATAAACAAGAAGAATGTTGACCAGAATATTAAGTAGCCAGCAGCAGCCAACCCTCTGTGGTTAACCAAACCGCCCTTATCTCCAATCAACCAACCACTACCTACCATATCGCAGTAACCTCTTATCACCAACACCAACCACACTATCTGTAATGTGGTGGGTATATACACACATCTGAAAAGTGTATATACATGAATATGTAAATAGAAGATTGCAGAGGAAATAGTCAAACTTCGTTTCATTCACAAAACAAATTGATAGTATGAAACTTAGCCTACACTTTCAACATCCACGTCGGCGATGCCTAGAATTAGTGTGCTGTGGCTTCATATGCTTGGTCAAGTAACATAGTGCAGAGTGATCTGTATAAACTGTAATAAAGCGTCGGAAGTCAAATTGACGGAATGGTACTTCTCATGGGTATTTAGTGTCACTTAGTTTTAATGTCCTAATGCTTTGGCATGTGTTTTACTACAGTATGTTTGCGTGAGAACTGCCTCGAACCAGATTTTTGATGCGTAAGTGGTAATCTCTACATGATCATGTCATCGTTGAAATGAGAGAATTGTGTCTTTAGTAATTGAAACCTTTGTGATATTAAATGCTTTATTTTGATTTGTCCCCAAATCAATTCCTGTGGCTTGAGTAGTGGTCTATTTAGTGGTGAGACGAGGAAGAAGAACTTAAGTACAACCTGCCTGTTGTGGCCAGATATTCCAAGAACTGCCCTGACATCTCTTCGTTTGTTAGAAGTTTGCATGCGCCTAATCGCCTCCGAGTTTTGGCGAGGGATTTATGACTAAGCCGTTCACAATGGGTTCAAGCTCGTTTGCCTCGGAAGATCCGAAACTACATTTAGATGCACATTATGTCAAATTTGCCCTTCGGGGAATACTTTTCTCAAGTGAATGAGATGCTAATCCAATGAATGGATATTTGCTGTTGTCATGAATGTATAGGAGAAGAAATTGGGCCTGTTGCTATGCCAAATGGGAGTCGATTGAATTCATCTGAAGTGAATACAAGTTTGTGTATGTCTTTTTGTGCGACGTCAAGCCTTAAGAAACCTTGATTGAAATCAAGCGTTGAAATGAAGGTTGAAGATCTGTGATACATATGAACACTTCAATAGCAGAGGCACTGCACTCACATAGTAACATATTAGTGGCTACCGTATGGTAGTGTTTGTGCTGGTTATATAATAATTACCCAGTATCTAACCTTAAACCATGCTCTAGCTTTTCCCTTTTGCTGCCTTGGCATACAGTAGAATGGCAATTGGTTGGCTGTCTCCTGTTTCTATTTGAAGTACACCCAGTGACCCACTTCATCAACATCCCCGAAAATATGTCAGGAGGTTCTGAGATACACATCTCAGAATCTCCAGAGTCTATTAGCACATCTTCAGCGTGCTTATTGATTTGCCGTGTTCCCATGCGCTGATATCAATTGGCATTTGTATCAAGTTCGTATTCTAGTGATACAAAAGGACGGAGGACGGATTGCAACGCTGAGATGTTATTTTATTGCCGGAACAGAACGACCAATGACTAATTGATCGAAGACCCAAAGTCTTCGATCGAACTGTCAAGTATTTAAACAAAAAGATAGGCAAGATGATTGAAGCTTAACTGAGATCAAATGGTGATAAATTAACCACATTTTGCTCGTTCATGACAGAATGTGTCGTAAATCGTTCACCACAATTGCGGTGTGATATTACATTATCCCACAAGTGATTCAGGAGCTTCAATGTTTAAAGCGTCTTGTTCTTCAGCATGACAGACTGGTCCTAGCTTGCTTTTTGCATGAGTGGTGATAGGTTCTAAGGTGAGACTATAGCATTAGATATTCAAGCCGTCTAGAATTTGTGTGAAAAAGCCTATGCCTTCTATGAATGTTTCACTCGGTTCAAAATATGTATTGTGCCTAAAGTCTTTAGGACTTTAGTCACATCAAGTGGTGAGTACTTTATGCATGGAGAATGGAGGAATCTCGGCATCAATAATTGATATTCAACTAATTTGGGTATTCACAAATTTTTGTGAATATCCAAATGCGCTCAAAGGTAGTTTTTCTGTTATTGTGAAACTCGGGGAGTTGAGGTGGACACGTGAAGAGTACTTTTGGACAGGTAATGTACAGGAGCTGCGACACATTAACCCCGAGAAGTGAGACAATTGTGTAATTCGGGAAACCAATGTGATATGAGTGTACTACCTTGGGTAATACTCAGATATTCATTTCTGCGCCGAGAAGACGATCCGCTGCTAGCCAATCCAAGACTCGGTCTTGACATGGTCAAGCATGGTACATAATTGTTCCCATAATTTAACCAATATCTCAAATAGACATTTTTGACAAAGAAAAAATGCCTTCCTGACAGTGACTAGAATGTCGTCTAGGCTATGGTCAAGATTGGCGTGCGGTATTTGGATAGATTGATTGATTGATCGGGTTGGATTGGCAATATATGGTCTCTCGAATTGCCAGGCTTGCGATACGTGCACCCAAAAATAACTTCAACTAGGTGGCAAGCCAACACTGCCGACTCTCCCGCCACGCTTAAGCCTACTGCATGATGAAAAGAAAGCATATTGTACCTACATGTACACGAGATGGGTTTGAGGTTGAAGCGTCCAAATTTGTTATTCGACTTCGCCTTCTTGAAACGTACTCTTGCGAGACAAGTTGTCGTTGACGTTTCAATAGGCGAACTGATATTGTGTACTGCGGAGAATCTTACCATCATTAGAGTGATGTTTACAGGAGACTCGTTCATTTTGTTTGCTGCGCGGAAGTAGGAGAACCGAAGTGCAGGACAACTGCAGGAAGCTCGCGAATCGTTGGAGAATACATACTTGAAGGCGATGAACTAGAGAAATTGATCCTACCATTATAGGGTGATTGCGGTATTCCAAGTTCGACGATATGTTCTGAATAGTGAGGATTAGTTCCAGAGAGTAGGTAGAAGTGTTACGGATAAAACGATGGCTTGGGGAGCTCAGAGGTGTTTATTCGCTGAAGTAGGTGATCAAGCCGAAGCCGATCTAAGACTCAAAATCTTAGCCGACTTTGCTGTGGCTTTGACTTTGACCATGAACGTGACTGTGGCTGCGGCTTTTACTTTAAGACTATTCTATACTTGCGTGCTATATGGCAATGCATTGTGGTGGCTCAATTGAAATTGTCTTTTCCTATTGATGTAAGTGTTTCATGCCAACTATGTATGGTATTCTAAAGGTCAAATTAGTGTAAATGATTATTCAATACGTTAACTACAACGTGACAGATAGTACTCGAGCACTGTGCACGTTTATCGCTACGTACAGCAATGAGGTGTACCATGGACTTTAAGATCCCATTTAAAACTGGCTACTAAACTATTTGGTTAAAGTACTGTTCCGCTTTCATGGCATCGGTCAAGGTGCATGTTTTATCTAGGCGGTTTTTGAGGTTCTAACACCAAATGCATTGTTTTGCATAAGTCAAATCAACGCCAAGACGATGAAAATGTTCGACGCAAACAATGACAAATGCGCATCCGGCAATGCCAAACCAGGCGATTTAATGACTATGGAAACAAAGAGAAAAGCTAAAGAAAGTCGGATGTTGCAAAACGCAAGACAATTGCCTTTTAGTAACCCATTCTTGAAGCTTTTAGAAACCACATCCTTTACATAGAATTATGTACTTCTATTGTGTTCTATATACATTATTTTCGGATTATTGTACTTCTAACTGTCCTAAATCTCTAATCATCGTACTGTAGTCGTCGAGATGTGTGTCCATCCAGTTTTCGGGGTGGTCCGTTTCACGACATGAGAGTAGCACGTAATTTAATGTGATTCGTGCCATTTCTTCCAGAGTAATGAACTTATAGTTGGGGAACTGGAGCAGAGGTGTTGAAATGTTGTAGACAGAATACAGGCGTGCATTTGAAAGATTGGCCTCCTGAGGAAAGATGATAGTGATATAAAATTGAATGTCTCGGCCGGTTACAGTGAGCTTAGATGCCACGTGGATGAAAGAGAATTTTGGGTCCCAATGGTCGCAAAGTACAGGGGTGTGGATCATGGACGGTTCGACCTCTGGTTCTGCCATGGTGTCCAAATATTATTGAAGGTTGAGTTCGGTACACCATGGACGAAATTGTGCGGTGTCACGAGTGTGTCAGTGGAGGAAAGGTAATAAAGTCTAAGAGCCAAGAGCACGAGAAAGAGAAGAAGGAAAAACATTAAAACAATGTGATGACACGTGGCTCAAGATCCTGATAGGTTGTTGTGGTTGTGGTCAGCGAGTATGGGAATGGGAACTTGTTTTGGATGACCAAAATGACTTGGTCGTGGAAGAAGGTTGCCTTTTTTTCATGATCCAGGATGCGAAGATGAAGGTCAGAGTGAGACAAACTGGAAGGTTTGTGCTCAATCTATTAAGAGAGTTGATATATGTTGAAGCTGTCGGCTTGCGAACTTCAGCGATTATTCTTCTGTGACATGTCAATCAGCGAGAAAAGTGAAGGAAAGCCACATTTTTGTTGTTGATGAATACAAAATTAGAGTGTGTGAAACAGGAACGGTGTTGCTTCTTGAGCACGGAATTTAATAAAATTGGCCAGAGGTGAAAGGGCTTGATTGACTCCTGGTGTCTCAAGTTCTTCTACTGGGATTGCACGGAACTGAATGTCTGAGGTCATTAAGGATCAACATCATAATACGTTTAACCGCACTGTCATCCAATGTTGAACACAAACAAAAACTGTAGTACACTAAATAGTGATTTTGGTTTGTTAGGATCTGGCTTGCGCAAATGTCTGATGCCGAGTTCATATTACGCGACTTTGTTATGGTCGAGAACGTCTTTGCGATGGAAGGTGGAAATCACTTCCCCATACCCTTGTTCTTGTGTAATGTTGACAGCATAACAAACGCAATTATTGAACTGGTGCACAAACTTTAAAACAATCTCTCTTGTGAACATTCAACTGTAGCAAAAGAACTGCCGTTGACTAAATACTTGTCCTCCAACCCTATGTAATGCAAACCGTTAAATCTATGTTCGGCTGCTTGCACTGCGGAATTTACTTTATATTGGTGTTATGGACTTGTTGGTGGGGGCGCGGATGTTTTTATTGCCAAGATAAAGACGATCAGGTGCTAGCCGATCAAAGACTCAAAGTCAATGTCGGTTCTAGCGCAGTATATAAAGAATAGATAATTTGACCAACAAAGATAGCAATTGAAAAACAATTTTGCAAAAACAACTTAATAAACCTCAACAAGATATGTTTGAGAAAAACAAATTAATTAAAACCAAATAGATACAACTCCAAACTGATGTGACATATCCCTCTGAATCAAATAAGATTTACCGCAGGAAAATCTTCTGTTGGTTCTTGACAATGTTCTGCGCGGGAGTCCCGTAGACTTCATTCTTGGCTGTTTAACGTGCAGTGTCCCAAATTCGATGATGTTGAAAGTCCGCAGTTGTGCAGAAAGTTGTGCAGATAACACAGAATAATGTTTCTGTGTTATCTGCGCCGCTGGTGATGAATGGGGTGACCAGGTCCCATCTCGTGAGGTTGACCAAGCCCTACGGTCGCAGCCACGGCAAGCAGAGCAACAGTACTTGACATATGTTCACCAGGCGAGCAGTTTCGGAGTCATTGATTATGTGATGGACTGGTTGGTGGGGGCGCCGATGTTTTTATTGCCAAGATGAAGACGATCAGGTGCTAGCCGATCAAAGACTCAAAGTCAATGTCGGTTCTAGCGCAGTATATAAAGAATAGATAATTTGACCAACAAAGATAATAATTGAAAAACAATTTTGCAAAAACAACTTAATCAACCTCAACAAGAGATATGTTTGAGGAAAACAAATTAATTAAAACCAAATAGATACAACTCCACACTGATGTGACATTGGAAAGTTGACATTATTCGCGTTTAAAAGGAGTGTTTGTGTTCCATCGGTCTGTTTCAGTAATCCTATAATTCACGACTCCATGTTGTGACAAGCCATATAACGATATGCCTGGCGCTAAGAGCTGTGTTGAGATGATTTACGTAGGATTTAGTGTTGCCTTGCTTTCTTTGTCCGCAATCCAGAACTACTTCACTTGGGCTACACTGAAATAATGGAGATGCTTGTCCCAATACTAGACTAAGTTCGTGATGAAAACTCATTGTTGAAGCTAACAATACCCGAAGTAGAGAATCGGTGTACAGCGTGTCTTGTGAAACGATGTTAGTCCAAACTAATACTGTTGTTCTTATTGAAGCGTCCAATTTGTTAGGAGCGCTTGTTGTTCGACTTGCGCCATCTTGAATGGGGGGGGGGGGGGAGTTGTCGGTCGAGTTGGACGCGTCCACGT
>JAQIYH010000053.1:0-15013 GCA_034700885.1 Paratullbergia callipygos | reverse complement strand
AACACGAGAATGGGCATTGGGACGCCTCGTGAAACGGCTCTCGAAAACAGGAAACACCGACGATGGAAGCGGTTACCGGTTGGAAGTTATCCACGCCCTTGGTTCCAAAAGTGTGTACTCTACATACCAAATCCTTTTAAACCCAACAACAGAGTCGCAAGGAGGTTGTCAACTGAACTGGACACCAAGTCAACGTTTTCTTCAGGAGGAGCCAGAGTTGGAGGAAACACTCGTTCGACATTTAGTGAGTTACTCGCTTATTCATCCTTTTATCCTTGTCCGTACCGCTTTGCCATTCAATTATCTCATAATCCTTTCAAGACTTCTCGAGGATCGGAAGGAGCGGAGAACCCTGTTCCACAAGCTGGACCTTTCATTGGACGTGTTCATTTCGCTGGACGCTGGCTCCCTGCCCTTGTGGACGCAGCATCCAACGGAGTAACCTTCATTTACAATGGTGACTTGTACACAAAGTCTGGGTTTGAACTTCCATACGAGATACTCCAGTCGACATATGATGGAATCAGACTCCGTCTGGATCTAAATTATTTCTTGTATGATGAGAATATTTTTGCGACCCAATCCAATTAAAGTCTAGTTGTACTGGGGAAAAGTGAAATAATTCTTGAAGCAGCCTTACTAAGCAATCACCCTGCCCTCAACCAAAGATTACTCCATAAACGAAGCCTGAAAGAAACATTTACATTGGATCTAGTCACGACTCGCTGGACTCGCAGAGCTGAAGGTCAACATGAATTTATGGTATGCTGGAGGAGATCCAATACAACACATATTCAATGTGGTTGGCCAAGATGGCAGTCTCCAGAATTTGGGCGAGATTGAAAGAGTAAGGAATATGTCCGTGGAGGCCACGCTGACTTGGGAGTCGTTGGGTGGAGGAGGAGGACGAGGGGAAGAAGGAGGTCGCGAACGGGAAATTGTATCAACGGCGATTGTCTTTGACGGCATAGTTCAATTTCTATACTATTACTATTATATTGAGTCTAATGAGATGGCAACGAAGCGGGCCGGAGGAGGCAGGTCGACAACTCCAGCAGCAACATTAAAGAAACTTGCAACCCGTTGTGGATGGAGATTGGTTGGAGAGAAGGTCGGTAACAACGAGGAAGGAGGCTGGGTTTCAGTTGTTGTGCACGGGGCAGTGTCAGGAAGTTTCGCCACAGGCACTCAGACACGTGTTGTCTAGCAGGAGAAGCTCGATGGTATTCGTAGTTAATCTTCATTCATAATTCACTGCCGTTGTCAGTAAATTAGTCAAGTAAACTACAAAATACAAATCCCTTATCCATATCATATCATTTCCCTGACGCAGTTTTCTTCTTCAGATGATAATTTAAATCTTGAATAAAGAGCAGTAATCCATATTTGTTTTGCCGTTGACATTGATGAGTTGGTCTTCCTTCTTTTTGTGTTCATTGATTGATTCGTAGTTGAAATGTGATTCATTTTGTTACAATCTAAAAATGGCTCATGTCACGACGTGGACGACTCATCATCACACGGCTCTTTTCTCCGTTCTCATTTTATGTACCACTATGACGACGTGTCAAGTGGGAGCTGATATTTTCTGCCCTTTGGAATGGAGCCCAAATGGATTTGGACACGTTCCCACACAGTTTGGAGTTGGAGTGAGTAGCGTTGTATTAACTCCTGCCACCTCGCTGGTTGGGATGGGTTATTGGAACACTCGGTCCGCAACAGCGGCACTTGACATACTCCCTCAAACCAGGGGTCAAGCAAGTGCTTCGTGTGGAGTTCTATCAAATCCTGATCAATCCTTTTGGTTGTCTTTTGGACTGGGTAAACGACAGCGGAGGTCACGTGCCCCCAAACGCAGTCTCATCCAATGGGACCGGATCAAGCAGAATTGGGGTGGCTATGAGGAGAGTAAGGAACGAGGAAGAGTTTATTGGACGAGGTGTAGTGCAAGGTTCCCTAGTTGGTGGTCGTATTGATGGTGACGGACTTCTGGTTCCCATGAAAGATAACACAGTCCAAAGGCTGTCAAGTTAGCAAGTCCTTGTGTCTGTGTACCCAAAACTTGTCAAAACATATCAATGTTGAGGCAAACATATCAATGTTAATATCAAAATTATAACTTCACAGCTTTCCAGTTTTCGGTCTAGGAGAGGGTTAGTGCAAAAGAGCAAATGGAGTCCAGAACCATGTTCTGAAAATGATTGCAAAGACAACAACATTATTGTATGATTGCATCCTGGCCCAAGATCGGGATTCGAGATTTAGTCGTGTCGGTTTCACAATCAACACATAGCTCATGTCAAGGTCTGCGAGGTTGCTTGGTTGTGATGAATGGTTTTAAATCTGGACTTCCAGTATTGAGTATCATTTTGTTCTAACTCCAACAAGTTTCTGACATCATAGAGTAGATTAGGGGGAGTGAAAGGCAGCCGAGTGGTTAATGTGCTTGCGAAGTAACGAAGTGGCAATAGTCCTGGATACAATAAGCATTACAAGTAATGGTGACGAGAGCACATCGTTCAATGCAAGTTGGACATCGTTCATGAATTTGAATACAAGGCGCGCATGTACCGGTATAGGAATGTGGGATTATGCAAATATTTCAGTCTTCTTAAATTATATGGCCTCCGAATTGGAGCTGCACAACGCAATCATACTTAACAATTTCAAGTAAAGGTATAGCATAAAACCATTGTCAGCACACAACTAGCTTATAGCAACGTTGACTTTGTGATAGGAGGTGCCCCTATCTTTTTACCTGCAATACTAGTGTGAGACAATTCGTGTGGCCGATTACACCTTGTGTTTTGCGCAATTTATATCGCATAGTTGTCGCGTGATCATAACACCTGTTCACATCCAAATGTCACCTTGCATCTAAATATGACCACAATGCAAAAGATATGGACAGATTATCATAAGCAATAGCGGTCCGAAGTAATCCCACATTGCACCACAATACCACGCATCATCTGAATATCCTTCTATGTTTCGATGTTCGAAGTTCGATTCCACAATATAGACGAGAGGAACAGATTAGCATATAGATAAACAGACTATCACGAGCGGTTCATTCGCCATTATGCCCGTGCGAGACTAGTGTGAGATTTGATTGACTCGAACATTATTTGGGTTCTGTCAATGGACACATTCTACTCACATTGGTTTACTATCCAACATATCCTTTCGTCTGCTCTACAGTTGGATACTGACGTTGTCAGTGTGCTTCTCAATATCCTGCTCTAAGTCATTTTCTATAAAATATGTACATCTTGCATTTATCATGCATCATGCCTTGCCGCTCATTTGCGCGTATTGAATATCCTCTGATCATGCTTCATTGCTTCCTGCTGACGCTTATTTCAAGACAAATCTTAGGCCTTGTCATACACAAGAACCAGTTGTGTTCATGCATTTCAGTATCATACCAAGTATCCTCAGTTCATGCTTCATACGTTTCTTGGTAAGGATTATTCATGCTTAGGGCGTACTCTCCATGTATTTTTCTTGTAGCTATATCGAAATCGGTTAGACGTTATCAGATCATATTCCATCTGATCCTGCTTCATCGCTTCCTGCTGACCTTGACTGCGGGACAATTCTCGTAGCTGATCATACTCAAATTCGATGTAATCATGTGTCCCAGTATCATAATACATATCCTCTGTTTATGCTTCATACGTTTCGTGCAGAACGTTAGTGCGAAATGATTTTTTGGCCTCCCGTACACTGGAATCTCTAAGTTTGGCGTCTGATAAGCGCTACTATGGCTGCCGCGAGCTTCCCGGGGGCAAACATTGAGCTGCCAATACAACATGTACAGCTGAGGCTTGCTGCCGGCCAGTCGGCATCTTCAAAAATTATACCGTTACATACACACACACACACTGACAGACATTTGCTAATCCATAAGCACTCTACGATGTGCTAATAAATCTAAGGTACTATCGCATTAAGGGTGAGTCTGCTAGCAATTGTAAATATGGCGGAACTATGAGAGAATGAAATACTTTTACGTGGCACATCTTATTGAATTGTTTTGCAGCTCTGCGCATAGGCACACGCGGTCCGCGTGTGCTCAATTTGACAAGCAGTTGGGTTTTACGCTTGGTAAAGCGACTAAGCTCTGTTTTGCTGTTCCGGGTTCAGAGACCTGATGTGGCAACCATAAGCTTGGCTTGTGGCTTGAAGTCTGACAGGCGTTTTAGTCTTCGACTAGAGGCCGCACCCAAAGCGTTCAACATCAGTTCGTGTTCTCGATTTTCTTGGCTTCCTCATTTCATAAATCGTGGTTACAAAATTAGTACCAGCACCGGAGTATACCGAAAGGCTAACGTAATGAGCTTCATCCAGGCGTTGATTTTAGTACAAATTCTACGGCTTCCAATCGCCGAAGCAATCTGGATATGCCCTCCACCTGATTGTGAGACAAACCTACAAGGTCAGTACAGGGACAACCACGATAATTCACTTTAGGCGTGTTCGCTATTGCTACAAAATTCATAAGACAAAGAACCGGCGAACAACAGCGGAAATCCAAAATGCACAATACGCAGAATTGCTTTTGCCGGAGATGCAAAAGCCACGAGCAGGCAAATCTTGACGCATAAGAGAGACCGAAGAAGTTTGGCTTGCACGCGAATGAAATCAGGAAAACAATGAAGCTACTGAAATCCATGTGGCCTGTTCAGCCATTTCAAGAAGCTCGTGCTTGACGGATGGGCATGCATTACCATGAACTGCACAGAAAGCTTCCTGCTATCTTTTGTAGATGCCTGGATAACGGGGTTGCAGATAAAACCGTAATCTTCACAGCTTCGATACTTTATAAAGACGTTTGGTTTGGGGTAAAATCTTCCATTTCTTGGCCCAAGCTGACAGTCGGTCGCTGATGCCTGCAGTGAATAATTTCAAGGTGGTGAGCATGGCAGTGCGCCTATAATTGGCAAGGGTATATTTGTCACCTTTCTGATGTGGAGAATTGCTGTCATTGGTGTGGAGGTTGCCTCAGGAGGTGTTTCTCTAAAAATGCTGTTGAAACCCTCGACTAAATTTTCTTGTGCTTGTGTCCCAATGATTTCCAGAATTCATTGGTGATATCTCCGGGTCCAGCGGCTTAGTGCAAAAACTCTCTAAAGACTTCGTGAACCCAGGCAATAAGATCACAACTAATTTCCCCTTGATTCCAAGGCTTTGGAAGTCGTCGTCGACATATGCTACCTCTTGCACGTTCGCCTTCCATTCTGTCCTGGTGAATCAGTTAGATATAGTATCCCTCATTGTGCGTCGGAAGTCCGTTTTCTTACACTTGTTAACATGGTGTTGTGCATCCTCCTGGGACAATTGCTACTTATTAGCACGTCGTAGAGTGCTCATGGGTTAGACATTTTTTTTGTATATGTGTGTGTTTGTGACGCTATCTTTCTTGAGGATGCTGAGTGCGATGAAGCGAAATCCCCATGGGCATTTAGTATTGGGAGCGCAATAGACACATAAGTGAAGCTTGCGGCAGCGATACTAGTGTCAATCAAACGTCCATGTCAGACTCTCGAAGGTACAGCAGGCCAAGAAAACCAATCACAGTACAGTATTTTGCACGAAATGTATGAAGAATAAACTGAGACTATGCAGCATGTTAATAGGACACATGACTAAATGGGCTTATATATGACAAGCCTATGAGTTGTTTTGAAATGCTGACCAGCAGGAAGCGACGACGCATGATCAGATGATGTATGGTCTAAAGCATTATCGCATATCTAACTGGTTGGTTTGAGTGTGTGGCAATTACTGGAAATTTTGAACCACTTAGCCTGTGCGGGAGAACACGATAAAGGATTTCAGAGGATAATTAGAACGATAATTCTGTACATGGGTACAGATGCAATTTAGCAATTATGTCGGCCTTTCTCTAAATATTGTATATGTCCCCAATAAAGCGTGAAAAATGTGCTATGGATACCGGCCCTGGCGGTGAATGCAATAGTATTAATATATCTGCCTTGTTTGTCTAACAACACTCTTGCTTCACGTGTGCACCGACGACGGAGTTTGAACAGCGATTACAATGTAACGGGATTGATATGGAAATGCAGTACAAATTTCCCATTAACCATTATGGAACGTGCTAAACACACAATGCTAATGCTGAACGTTGCGCGATGCTAAGTTTTGAGTTCAGTAACTGTACTATACATAGATATAATGTGGAGGCTCTGTCGGACCAATTTTTAGCAATTACGTCTTCAAGTCATGCGGGCCGATAGTTTCAGTTCGTCTGATGTTCCAAATCGCAATCTCGCTCCATAGAGAGGTACAAAAACTTTGTACGATTCCAATTTCTATGTCGTTATGTTCGCCATTGATATTGGAATGCATTAAAAACATATCCGCCGAAATATGAACGATGCGCTCTCGTCACCATTACTTGTAATGATTATTCGATTTCAAATTTATACATTCTCACAATACAAGATGTCTTCAGAGATCTTTGTCTTGAAGTATTCGCCTTTATCTATTTTCTTCGCAGATCCACCTGACTTGAATAAATTGCGCAAGTCTCTACGTTATGACGTCTTGGCCGAGCGCAAGTTCCACTTTGATTGCTACACTGGTACAGGGGACACAGAGAAATATCACACAGGTATATCCAATCAACTGGAATCCCTTTGTTATGCTTTTAAGTTCATCTGGAGACTGTTTGTCTCTTGTTGACGGGAAAGACTAACGAGGGATCAATTGTAAGTACAACGCCAAGTTTGACACTCAGAGGTGATCATACCGCCATGTGATTCTTAATATCGGTCGCACAACTCGGCTAAAACGGGAAACTTGTATGAGATGCACACGCCGTACTCAAACTATATTCTATGCATTTACTGAGGAGGCCGTGTTGAATTCAGGATAATGCTTGGAGAAACAGTACTAACGTAAACTTGCCAGGTTCACCTTTGCATTCGGAAATTAATTGAGAGCCCCTATGCTGTAGCAGAATTTGCTTTCCGAAACGTTTTACCAGGTCTTAGGACGCTTCGCGGGCTCGTATAGATTTAGGTTTCTCAAACGAGCACGCAGAGATGACGGACAAAATTCAAACTTTCTCATTCTAAATCTTTTGCCAAATTGAAATTTATAGTTATACTATGTTTTGCCGCATAGAATTCAAGATCTGCGCCCTGCACGTAGATTACGCCAAGATCACATAAAAGTAGCTTAAGCATGTGATATTTAGCACAAATCGATAAAATTCAATGTTCATTAATTGATCGGCAAATAATAGATCCCGACCTGCAAGAGTGCCCCCACTCTCCACTCCTCAATGGGCTGCCAGGAGTGAAAGACTTGCAATATGGATACAATGTTGTGACTGACAGGTAGGACAACATTACTTGCAGAAGCGTTGGCAATTCATATATTAATAATAACACCCGTAGAAGCACGAGAGAAACATCTCATGTGCCTATCCTGGATATTACATCAAAGGAATGGTTCAACGCAACAGTCCTTCAGCCTGCAACCGGAAAGTGCTATGCGGTGCCTGATGCTCTTGTCTCTCAAAATATTGGTGTGGACTTTAAAAGTTACTCTTCCCGGGGATTCCAAGCAGTCGGCGCTTCGTCCGTCAAAGACTACCTGGATAAGTCAGGGAAGAGCAGAAAGCTTGAATTGAGCCTGGAAGCAGGTGGATATGGGATGGCTGCCAGCGCAGCATTTTCGGACGCAGAGAGCACAGATATGTTGAAGGGATTTTCGTCATCCGAAAGTCAAGATCGATCTGAGATGAGCTACGTTGAAACCTATCTTGAACTACACATTGCTACGCCCATACCAACCACTCAGGTACTAGTTCATATATTTGTCATGAGGGCTTGTAAAACATATAAACCAACTACTACTGGCAGTGGGCCGTTCCTTACCCACAACAAGCCATCGAATGCGAGGTGATCGGGTTGCTGACAGTGAGATGAGGCAAACGTCAACCGAAACTAGACGAGTTGTACTATACGAAGGATTCACCTAAATTTTTTTGGTCACTTTGGGACCTAATTACAGCATCGGATAACCTAGAGGCTTTCATACTTAATTATTGGACAACACGCACGTGCCTATTTTCTGTCAACACGCAGGTGCCAAGTTAATAGCTATGCTAGCATTCAAGGTTTATGGAAAAACTGATAACCTAAAGCGGGTATCCAAGTGGGATGAGTACAATTTGTCAAATCATAATGTAGTCAAAATATTATTCAGATCATCTGCTTTAACTAGATGGAAATATCAACAACTAGATGGAATATGACAAATGCTAATGCAATTTACCTTCTATTGTTTGAAAGCTTATCGCCAGCTGGAAGGATTTGGCCTCTGTCAACCGATTGAAAGGGAAGAGTGCCACAGAAGTTGCCTTTGACAAGTACTTCTCAACAATAGGAACCCACTACTTCATGTCAGCATCTGTGGGTGGGAAGTTTTCAGCCGTATTTTCAACCAAGCGTAGCAGAAAGACTACAACGGATTCCAGCGCCGAAAAGAGAGCGAGCTGCGTTTCCGCGAAGGCATCTGGCTCTTATATGGGGGTTTCGGCTTCAGCGGCGGCAGCATCTTGTGGTGCAGCTTACTCAGGCAATTCGGAGGAGAGCTCGGCGGAGGATTTTGCCAACGAGCTTCGGACACTTTGCCTCGGGGGGGAAGGTTTAAAATGTCCAGCTGACTTACAGAGCAAGAGCGACTTTGATGCGTGGAGGGCATCCATTCAGTCGGAGCCGGTGCTTCTCCTGGGGTACAAAGCTTGGATACCTGATCTCGTACAATATGTAATAGTCCAAGCGCAAGGAAATAAGGGTTCTGATGGCAACAGCTACAGAGATACTGTTCGTGCCTTTGGCGATTCTGGAAGTCTTTCGACAGACCTAAAACTCTTTGCAGAATTTAAAGACTTGCTCCATCATAAACTGCAAGACTACTTGAAGAAACATAACTATTGCAAAAAGAATCCGGACTGCGATGAAATGGTTACAAGTACAAAGAGAAGTAATGAATCCAAAACTATTGAGGGCGTGGTTGGTTTTGAGGTGGGACGGTGGCAAAATTGGGAAAAATGCCCTTTGGGATCGGTTGCTCGAAGCTTTAGGATATTCAATGATAGGGAGGGGATCAGCGCATATTCGGTTGATTACTACGGTGTCTGCAAAATTGAGCTCTATTGCGGTGACGAGGGAGACAAGATTTCTGAACATTCTGATAAGTCTAAGCCAATAACAAGCGGCAATCTAGCGAACAGGGGCAACCCCAGCAGTATGTATGATTGTTCCGGCTATTTTGGTGGTTTTCAGATTGCGAGCCAACGCACTAAAGTTGATGGCAGGCACTCTGGTGTCACCAACATTCGATTTGCGTGCGTTGACTTTGGTAGTCAAAATAACACTGAGTATGAGGAGATGGGTGAAGAGAAGTTCTTTCCTGAACCTCTCTTGCATGAGGAATATTCAAATTGGATTTTGTGCCCCCGTTGACTGGAATCTGCAGTATTCAGACACTTCTTGAAGATCGAGGTAATTACTGCGCCTACTTGAGTCGAGCTCGCACGACCCGCGTCACCTAATCCTAGGTCGGTTGCGTAGTTCCAACAACAGTACTAAAATATAGAAAGGCAGTTTCCTATTGTTCATAGAATGTCCTTTCATTAAACATGACATTCCATGTTTAGTTTTCTTTCAGCTAATATGCAATATATTAATTTTGGGCATTTAAAATTGCTGTTTGATATGGTTTTCCTAAATAGAGTTTTCATATATCGCATCGCACAAATACGCGACTGGCATTGATCGCATCTCAATTGGGCCGCGCCTCAAGCTTGTCGAGACTCCTGGTTGCCCGAGTCGTGTATAACGCAAGTCATGGCAGGCGTAACTCTGGTTTAGCGCGGCTCAGGCAACGGGAGTTGTGCAGGCGTGGCTCAAGTTAACGCGATAATTACATGGAATTCGGGTACATACATTGTTTGACTCAAATTCTTCTCGGTACTGGAATTGGTACCAGGTAAAAACTGGTATTTGTTGTTCCTCTCGAGTTGAACCTTTTGTGCCTAACTTTGCGAGTTTTCTCCACACCTGCTGAACTCCGGATGTAGTACTCTCTTCAATTAAGTGTTAGTATGGATGGATCGAGCGCTAGTCAAAGAAAAGGACACCTTCTGGCGGGTTTCATTTCTTTTTTTTACCTTGCATTACCTGAAAGTAGCAGATTTTTAGGATTAAAATTTACACCCATGGGAGGATAGTTGGCTATCACTTTAATTTTTCTCAATCTTAACTCAATGTCCATTATGAACCATATGTTCTTTCTCCTTTAGTGAGATGTTGCGACTGGACGCATTCCACGTGCTAATTTTGTACTTCAATAAATACACTTTGTAAAAATTGAGTACCTTCAAGCAAGAACCACATATTTTGCGCAATTCTCTCAACAGGTTTGACATTCGATTCTTTTTTGCGCGGTTACATTTAAACAATTCTTTTGGAATTCCTTCATATTATAAAATTCGCGTCATTGTCAAGTTAAGTCTTTTATTGATTCAGCAGTGATCATCAGGCCAAGGTTGCTACTATCAGTTTTGTCAGCGTTCTTCCATCCTAGTCCCTCGCACATCATCCAGCGAGGTCAGTATTTAGGACTCTGGTCTGCAAAAAGATCAAGATTCTACGGTTCGAACATACCTGCCTTGAAATGGGCTTGGTTTGCACGCGTATAGGTTTACACGCGTATACGCGGCACACAACACCTGCGAGGTCTTTCGAGCCCAATCTTCGGGTCGGTAAGTTCACCCTCATCAAGACGGCAAGAAGCAGCATACAAGCTAAGTATCAATCTAACTCAAATATACGGCGGAAGGTGCTACATCTCCAATTAATTTGCATAGGCATCATGGTCATGCTATCACAATAATTAGGTTTGTCTAGTTTATCTAGAAACAAGCTCTCGTCCAGTGTGTCCAATCCAATCCAACATTTTATGAAAGATCACGGCTGACAGAATTGATCCGTCAGGCTCAGTAAGCTCATCACTTGAAAAGTTCATTGCATGGTAAAGCGGCAGAAATTATACGTTCAATTGAAATGACAGAGGCCAACTATCAAAGCGCATGGGACTTGTTGGTTGGTCGATATGATAACAAAAGCACGATTGTCACGCTTGACCCTGGTGCTAAACCAGGAACCAGTAAATACTAACTGCACTGGGTGGTCTGCAGGACAGAAGTGTTTCACACCTTGATGCAGTATCAGCACTTGTCATTGACGTTGAAGGATATGACACCATATTGGTCGCATTGCACATGAAACGCGTCGACAGAGATCCAAGAAAGCAATGACAATTATTCAATACGAACTTAGTGAACTAAGTTTAAAGGCCCGGGATTTGACGACTTTCTCTTATTAGTCTTATTGTAATTGTTTGTGCAACTTAATATTGAACAAAACAAGGTAAACTGATGTACTATTTACTTCGTTCCTTTGTACGGCACTGTGCGCTCTTCCAGGTTGACATTTCTGTGGCAATACAATTAGTGTACCTTGGTGTACCACTCTTGTGCGTGCATTTTCAGTTTCTCAGTCAGCTTGATGCGTTTAAATGTAGTTAGGTTAGACTTATAACATGTAGATTTGTATTTCTTGTGGCACGTAGAGCAGAGACTGAACATTTACAACCACATCAGCGTACGGAACGTTTCCGAATTTATCTAATCTTTTAGACCATTACAATGGGAAGACATAGGTTAAGTCGAGGTGTCCATCGGTATCCGCAGCGAGATCTAGGCGGCTACGCATTTTTTCAAAAGTCATACAATAGCAAAACGTAAAGCCAGTGTAGGTGCATACAAACCGAAGCGGAACTTGTAACCGATGTAAATATGTTGGAACAAAGTAATCAAGCCGATGTCTGCAAGCAGCAGTTAAATCAAGCGGATGTATTTACATTAGTTAAAATGTGTATGTAAATGTGTTGAGTTGCATTGTAAAGACTAGCTATTTAACCACCGTTTGCGCTTGCACTCGTTATGCTTATGTTACCTACGGGCAAAAGATGCCAGATGCACATATTCTCAGCGCGAAATTTCAAATTTGTGAAACCTCGCAAATTTTATACGCAAGATACGCACGATACGCCGTATCGAATTACAACGATTGTTCCAATATACCTGGTACGATGGGGAGCGATAGCAGCACAACCTTGGGTTGGCGGTTGGTGATGAAGCAAAGAATTTTGTTATGACAGCCGTCGATCGGCAAATTAACATAAACTACTTGATACACATATGGACAGCGGCAGTAAAGTTGTAAAAGCTTGCACTGACATACCGTCGTAAACGTGTAAAAATATTTGGGATTATCCGTTCGATTTGGTTCCAGTGGTATCAGCAAAATTTTCTTTGGTGGGTAGCGAGAAGCAATACTAATACATTTACGAATTATAATATACACAGCGACATCTCATTCATTTGACCGAAAACAACAAATGATATCGCTTAGTAAAAGAATCTGCATCATCCTATTGCCGCCATATAATATAGAATGCTAAAGCCGACGTAAATGCACTCACTAACCTAGTTTGAACGAGAGCAACAAGAAATCTCGTTGCTTCGTCATTCACCGCCAACATAGAATTTTGTTGCTGTCGCTCCCTATCGTATGCGTTATGATCTGACAATCCATAGTTTTACAAGGTACATATGATATATGTGTACGTCGGTATCTCGCTACGAGGTTCCAAAAGTTTCGTCCACCTTGACATGGTTGGCATCCTCAAACTTACAATATCACGTTCATTCAACCATGTGCTTAATCCATACTTGATGTTCCCAGTTGTACACATTTAAATGGAACTAATGTATGAATCGTGTTATACTAAATATCATCTGGTGTTTCTCTTTCGTTTCTTGCTATGCCAAATTATAGGAAATTAGATGGTGAACTTATACTCTACGCTTATACTAACCATATCTCCTCTGATTATGCTTTATGTGTTCCGTGCAGAACGCTTGTGCAAAATCTTTTGGCAGCCGCCTTGAAATGTGGCAAGTGTTGATGAATTGACTCGATGGAAATAAGTGGGCTATGCTCTGAATTGGTTGATTGTAGTGAAGCATGACTTTAGTTGTTCAGTTAAGTTTAGATCAGAAAATTACTCACTCAAGTAAATGTACGTCTTACTCCTTGAAAGTTCAATGCTGAAGTGTAGTTAAAGCTGAGCGGTTACAAAATACGACGCTCAGCAAAGAACAAAGGAACTCATAATCACGATACACAAATTAGAATATTATACAAATGATATTCCAGAACCATCGTGACATGTATATGTTACGAAACACACCTGAGCTCTACAAAGCCTGAAATTCGTGCCTGGTACCAGCTACTATGGCTGCGGCGGGCTCGATGGTGGTGAACATAACGCCCCGAATGCTACACTATAACCTTATGTCTGCTGCAAGCATGCTATACATTTAAAGAAAAAAGGTACACGGACGGACAGACACGGGAACAAAAACAATAGCCCTAATGCGGGCTAATAAACGATCACATTTTCCAAAGTAGTAAGGAGGTTTACCTTCCACGTTCCAACCTTAGAGGCTGTAGCAGAGCTATTGGTAAATGTGTTCTCGCTATTACTGTATTATTGTTAATGTGTCCATCCACAATGACTACAATATTGATTATGCAGATACCAGTGGACCCTCTCAGTCCTTTTATAAGTCCCTTTTGCTACTGCATGGTATATTTAAATCTCTGGCTTTCAGCCCGATCTGCATGGTATCACTGCGAGATGGATGGAGGGCGAGGTCGGCAAGACCGAGAAATGCACAGCTGTAGTTCTTTTAGTGTCTACACGGGAGGATAGGAAAGATGAAAGTTAAGAAGAAAGATAGAAGGAGTACAACAGTTTTGGTATGCTCGCGCTTGCGAAAAACCCAATCAGTAAACTTGAGGAGCCCAGGGACCGAACACTGTGCCAGTAGAGTGAGCGACCGCGCGCTCACCACTAGAATACATGCCTCACCTTAGATTTTCCGAAGCTGAAATCGTATTTGGGGCCTTAGGGCAACCAAAGACACATTTGAACCTATCCACAACGATCCTGGCGCAGGTCAACAACGTTCTCAGTAGTGAAGGTTCAACAAGCCAACCCCAGGGCAAGGGTCATCCGTACATCATGTCTCAACCTCAAAGTGCACAAGTAGAGCATCAATCAAGATTAGGAAGCCGCGGCAATTTGTAACATGTCCGGCATGCCGTGAGTCTCATCCCATATTTAGATGAACTTGTCGATTTCAGCGCGCAGCAACGGCGAGAATTGATTCAAATTCCTAAGCTTTGCCTCAAATCCCTATCAACCAGTCGCAGATCAAAGAACTACTGAACTCGTACATGGAAAAATTTCAATGCAAAGAACACCACATTCGCGCATCCTACAAACATGTTGTTCGTCTTCACCACAGTAGCCACAGCTTCATTGGGCCATAGTAATCATGATGGCCCAATGTTGCCATTAACAGCAGTGGTCAAGGTTCGTGATACTTCAAGACAAAGCTTGATATATGTGCACACCTGGTTTAGTGAGAGCACAAAAATAGTCTGGCAAGAATATGGCAGGTCTAACATATTCATATATTGTGGTATATTGTGGTACTGTGGCGGGGTTTGTTGGTACAGTTAAGGTTCAGCAATCTGGGTGTTTGAGGTCCGACCAAGTTCCGAGTATCTTCCCGAACAAATTTTTGTATGGCTTGTTGTCGCTGCGAAGCTGTATTATGATGAACTGCAGCCTGGAACGAGTACTAGTACTCCGTTGGCCATATCCCGAAACATTGGGTAACATTTTCGAACATTCCTCAAGATCTCGTGAGCTTCGGAGAATTTGAAATCCACATCAAATAGGATGGGAGCAGAGTTGGTGTAGACCAAAGTGGGTGTTTTCAGAAGGTGAATTCCAGATGAGACAGCAATTTTCGCGGTTGAGGTTC
>JAQIYH010000052.1:0-15034 GCA_034700885.1 Paratullbergia callipygos | reverse complement strand
GTACCACTTCTTTCTTGTAAAGTTGTAATAATATTTTATGGAGCGAGGAACAAAAACTTTTCACATATACCAAGTCGGAGACCACGAGAGAGAGAGAGAATTGAGAGAAACCAAAACCGAGTACACGTATACAACACGGATGAGTTGATGTACGTAGTACGTACTTGATTCTCAGCAACAGTTCAGCACTCAAACTCAGTCAGTCTGTCAGAGAAGGAAGAACGCTGACTCACTAAATTCTTCAAACTTAAGAATCCGGAAAACAAAGTTTTCTTTCTTTCAGTCGACTTTTCTCTTCATGCTACTTAAAGTACAGTACAGTATATAGTTACGTAGTCCATTGTTCATAAGAGTATGATCATTGTTTTGTGGATAGACAAAGATTTTATCCATTCGTGAATTGTGAAAGTCCAAAATTGAATAACAAGATCTCCAAAAATGTGAATGGCCCAACAGGCCTCGCCGAATCGTGTAACAACAACGTCGCTCATTCAACGTCAACGTCAACACAAACCGTTCAGTGACTGTGTTTCAAGTATTAGTTGTATTAGTAGTAATGCATACATCGCTGCCACCGCCAACCCCGGAGCCATACTGGCGCTACTCCATCCCAGTCAGCACCATACTCTCCGTCATCTACATCCTCGTCTTTATCTTTGGCCTCCTTGGAAATTCAATCGTCTCACTTGTGATTGCCCAGTCCAAGAAATCAGTGACCGATTACTTTCTACTTAATCTTGTTCTGGCTGATCTTCTTGTACTCATTTGTTGTCTTCCGGTCACACTCCTCTCTAACCTCATCACTCGTAAGTTGAGAGATTGTATGACATTTTGCGGAGATTGAATTTGAATTCGAGTTCAATTTAGTGTTATACGCATGGAAGTTATTTCATATTTCAATTGCATGTTTAGTGGTACGTGTTTTTATTTCTTCCTCCGATTTGACGACATTAGAATTCCAGTCCAACAGCGGCCAAAGGCCTTCGCCTCCACCACCCTTGACTCTGATAATATTCTATTACTACTGCATGTGAGTGAAAGTCGAATGAGACTTCCATCCATAAAAGATTAAAATGATTTTCACCAAGGATCATTGCAGGCGAAGGCAAAGGCAGTAGGCCGCCCAGCCGCCAATACAGCAACGAAAGCTGTCTGTCATAAATGTTTATCACTTCATCGTTATTTATGGCAATAAAGAGTTTATGGGTGCACTGTACACTCCCTCTGCGCTCTGCATGCCAACTGCAGGCATTCAGTGTGGAGGTGGAAGTTGAGTGTTAACACCAGCAGAGAGACTCATAAAAGGAAACGAAGGAAGTCATGAGACAAATTGAAAACCAGCGTCCTTTATTACGCTCGATTAAAGAAGGAAGGAGTTGTAAAAGATCGGATTTACAAAAGGAAGACATTTTGGAGGATTATGATCTTGTGTAAAACTGTGAGACTGCAGACTAATGACAACGACTGGGAATTGGTTTAAGATCGTCCTTGACCCACACACACACTCACACGATACACGATACACGCACGCAGGCACGCATGCATGCTTTACAGTGTTTACATGCATATTTCATAGCCTTTGCAATATGATTTTATTTCACGGAGGATTTTTTAAAAGTCGACATTTGAAAATTTGCAAATCTAGGTCGAATGGCTCAAAAATCTCTGAACAAATGAACAAATTCATGTGGACAAAAATCATGTTTGGAGTTTGAAGCATGTTTTCTTTATCAAAATCTGTCACCATCTCGATTTCTCAATAGACTCCCTTTGCCCTTTCCAAGTCATGAAGAAACTGAAACTGAAAGTTTGAAAAATTATGCGTAGTACAAAGTTCTTTGGATATTACCATAAATTAGTGTAGTAGTAGAGTAGACGAGATCATCATGGCTCATTGACTTGGGAATCCAATGCCGAATAAAAACATTGGTGAATTACTGCAAGGCAAGCAGCATAGGAAGAAATACACTGTGTGTGTGTCGTGTCACTTTCAATGTGATTTACCAACTTGTTATTTTTTCATGTCGCATCGCATACTAATGCCTGTTCATCGTGTTCGTTCAGTATTCTTCATCGCATCGCATTCATCGCATTAAAACTTTCATCATTACAAGTATTGTACATGTACGAGTTTGTAAAATTTGTCAACCCGAAGTTTATTAATGTTGTTATGACAGCGTGATGATGATGATGATGCTGGTGGGCCACAGGAAAGCAGAAGGAAGACATGGAAGGCAAGCAATATGGCAATGGTTCAGTTTTCATTTTCAGTATATACAAAAAGTCAGGATGTCATTCATAAATTCAACTGCTTTTAAGAAAATATTCTGTGCATGTGTACCACAAGTGCCACGACTCTGCGCTTCGCATTGCATTCCATGAACTTATTTTTGGGTCGTCGCCGTCATGTCTTCCTTGCGTGCGTGGTGCGTGCCCATTCAAACCCAAATGGAAATGGAAGGAAATCTTTAAATTATTACAAATTCTTGTAAATTCTTCTAAGCCTCTTCTGGTCTAGAGTCTAGAGTCACGATCATGATCAAATCTTTTGATAAATTGGGCATATATTTGGAACTTAACTCCAATTCGTGCCGTGGCGTGGCCATCTTCATGGTCATAAATAGAGTTATCAGACATCAGAGTTCTTGGATGTAGACTTGTATCGTATACGCATACGGTTACGGAGTTCATTCATGCAATTCCTCGATAGACTTCCATAACTTCTATTGCGTAGCGTAATGTGTCTATGTGTCTGCGTCGTCTGTATCTGGATCTGCCAGTAGTAGAAATGGTAGATAGAAGTGAATGATAGTGAAAAAACTTTCCATTCAAATCTCGATACTCGAATGTAGGTTAATGACATTCTGTAGTACTCGTTTTTGTGGCTTTGGCAGTTTTTGGCCATACACAAATCTGTAAACGTTTGGGATTTTGGGGACGACGAGACGCAGCAAATGAAGACTGAATTATGAGGGTCCATAGTCCATTTGTACCAATACTACTGCATGGTTAGCTTGTACAATTGTTGTATGGAGTTGTGTATGCTATGCATATGTACTGTACGTTGAGTTGAATCGTGTCGAGAATTATCAGACAATGAAATTCGTAAATGTGCAGAAACACGCCTTGCCTTGCCTTGCCTGCTTTTTGCCCTAGCTTGAGAACTTTTGTAATGATGTCTAGATGATTATCATCGACAACTCTTTTTGGCAACTGCTTATGCTTCCCTTGAGACGCCATTTACTTTTGCTGTGTGTGAATTCTGTGAATGCGTCTCATGAGATTACGGACTATGAGCGTGAAGGATTCGCAGAATTTTGGGTTGTGTGTTAACGCGCTGTGCACAGAGTGAAAGTGAGACATTCTTGCCAGTTTATTTCCAAGCAGCAGCACAAATTCACAAATGCTGGTGTGGGAATTGAATTGAAGCGTACGTATTTACGTACGTACACTTGAAATGAAACAAGTCGCCGCTGCCGCTACCACCGCATCATAATTTCATCATCATGAAATATGCTTTAGACCACGACAGTGGACGGTGGAGTTGAAAAGGCTGAAATCTCCCCACAAAGAAAACACTCGAACCAGAAGCCAGCCGAAACCATGCCACATAATTCACGCAATTCTTCCAAGAAGTATTTAACCCCATTTTTTAGACTTTCACTGTCAAAGAAAGAATTTCTTTTCTCGCAGCCAGCAGCAGCTCACGTAGTATTTCTTTTTCAAAACTTGGAGTAAATATAAAACCTTGAGTGTTCATTCTACACGTAAAAGTATTTTCTTGGCAAGGACCATCGTGTTGAAATCCTCACAGTTCATATTCCATATTGATAATAATATTTAGTGGGCGTCGTACGTAGTAATTCGCTGTAGTATTCTGAGTTGAGAGTAGAGTTCAGGTTCGTTGAGTTTTTCTTTTATTTACTTTTTGGCTTATGGATAAAGAAGACGAAAAGAAAGAAAGAAAGAATAGTGAAATGAGATGAAGAAAGTGAAAGCGATGAAGGAGTGAAAGAAAGCAAATGAACCATGAAGTATTTCCTTATAGTACAAATATTGACTATGCAGGACTATGCGTAATCTGTAATTATTATGGGAAATCAGTGCTTCCTGTCTTGCCATGAACACTAGATCAATCTCATACATCGAATTAGGTCACCATCTCAATGTACAATGCATCATCAGCATTCTTGACGCGTCTCATTTTCCCTTCCTTCCAATAATGCTGTCCTCTTTGTACTAGTAAGCTTATACTCGTAACTGATTAAGAAGAGTGCCAAGGCCTTCAGAACCAACCAAACCTGTTATCTAATCTTTCAACCCGTTGTTGTACTCCATAGCCTGGATCCTTGGCGAATGGGTCTGCAAAATAGTCCCTTATCTGCAAGGCGTCAGTGTCTCAGCCAGTATCGATACACTCATCGCAATCGCCATTGAACGTTACCTTGCCATTTGCCATCCTATGAAATGTCAAATCTCATCACGAAACTGTCGTCTCATCATCTTCATCATTTGGACATTCTCATTCACAATCACAATTCCATGGGCAGTATTCTTCAGGCTACAACCATTGCATAATCAGACTGAGTTTTTGGTAAGCCTCACTCCTCACTTGAAACTGCAATGATTAAATTACAATCCTATAGACACAGCCATATAGGCAATCGTCGTCTCCTTTAAACGATTTCTTCACTCTAGGTTTGCATCGAACAATGGCCCAATCCCCAGTCAGGCAATATTTACTTTGCCGTCGCACACCTTACCCTCTGCTACCTCCTACCCCTTTCACTGATAACAATCTGCTACGCACTCATCCTCCGCCGCGTCTCCCAACGCCACATCCCACAGGAGACAAAGAATGCATCCACAGAACTTCTTGTCCAACGGTCCAAAATGAAGGTGATCAAAATGCTGCTGGTTGTAGTCATACTCTTTGCCCTTTCATGGCTCCCACTCTACGCCATCTTCACACGTGTCAAGTTTGGTCCACAACCGATCAGTGAATGGGAAGATCAACTCATTCGTACACTTACACCAATGGCTCAATGGCTGGGGAGCTCAAACTCTTGTGTCAATCCGATACTCTATGCTTTCTTCAATAAGAAGTATCGGTTGGGATTTAAGGTGAGTTAAAGTGTTTATCTACGAGTCTATGTGATTACTAATCACTGATTAGTCATTAGTTGGACCCTGTCGCTGATTTTCTAATTCTCTCAGGCCGTGTTGACCAACCGTTCCTGTTGTTCCACACTTCGTATTGAGATGAGCAGTAAAAGTGATTCCACATCCACACGGACAAGTTCGAATCGTGTTACACAGTCGAATAAGGTGAGCTGCTGACAGCAAGCGCGTAGCATTCATTACACAAAAAAGTCATAATTTCTTATTACTGGATTTGATTTCACATACAGAAACTTTTGGTGGTCGGTTCATCTCAGCAATTGATGGTTCCAGGACAACTTGAAAAATAATTTCAATGTGGTACTAGTTTCTACATTCTAGAATCTGTATTTTCACTCTTCGTATTTATTTGAAGAAACTATTCCGTCATGAGTGTAACTACACAATGTGTACACTTTGTAAATACAATAATTACATTTTCTGTTCAATAAAAACATCATTGGTGAAAGTGTGACATCGTCTGCAGTCAATAGTATCACATACAAATGTAAAAGTAAAATGGCCAACCATTTTTGAGACTTTGAACTTGACCTTGACCTTCAAGTTGACAGCAGATAAGCCAGTAATGTCCATTGACGTAGTACACAGTAACTGCAGAAAAGAATTAATCCAGTCTTGTCAATGATTATCTTGACATGTGTCAAAGCAACAGGGGCTTCATTCACTCTTCACTTTCAATTTACAACGCCAACTTCAATCAAGTTCGACCCGTGGGACTGGACAGTGCAGACAGTCCCAATGGCTCAATTATTTTGGTTTACGGCAACTTCTGTGGCGAAGTTTCTTCTACTTCTCCCTGCCGCCAACACCGCCGGTGTCTCATCGCCTCTCCAAACCAAACGCGATCGTGGATTCCCACTTGCAGATAGTGTAGACGACCCTCGCAAATCATCCCAAGGTTGGACAAATGCAAATGCAGCAGACGAAGCACATCGACTTCGTACATCCATCATCCCCTCACAGTACTCACTCACAATCGTCGCAGTCCTGGACAGAGACGACCCTGTCCTTGGTCACGCATTCGGCACTGCGATTGGAAACATTGACATATCCATTGAGTGTGTAGACGTCACGGACTCGATCACTTTACATGCGTTCAGGCAACTTGTGGCCATCGACGAAGGGTCGGTCAAGGTCAGGGAAATCAGGATTTGCTTGGAATGAATCTGTCATCATCACAAATGTTTTACGACTTTACACTCCATAGGTCACCCACTCGGAAACCAACGAGGAGTTTCAAGTTATTGGATTCGACTACGTTGAAGAGTACAGTTTCTTCACAATCCAACTTTCAAATGATTTAGTCCTTGGCCAAGCGTACAATCTCCACATTGATTTCAACACAACGATTGCAACTGATCGGCTCAATGGACTTTATATGAGTCGCTATTTGACGCCGGGGGAGTCTGAACCGAAGTAGGTACTCTGTATTCTGTATGTATCGATATCATCCCGCTACAGTTGCACATCGTACATTCTTGGGTTCCAGCCTCATCGCGGTCACAACATTCGCACCATCCGCTGCACGCCAGGCGTTTCCATGCTTTGACGAACCAGCATTAAAAGCCACGTACCAATTAACAATAGGGCGGAAGGAGGGCTTCATATCTTTGTCGAATACTGAACTGGAGGTGAGTGACCCAGGTCGATTTGATGGATGGGTCTACGATAGTTTCGCTAGAACAGTGAGGATGTCAAGTTACTTGGTCATCATCTTTGTTGCTCAATATGGGCACAAAGAGGCTGAGGTTGGATTGCCGGGAGGGAAGCCAGTGAGGGTATGTGACCATACGTGGATGCGTTGGAAAATCTCATGTTTCTCATTCTCATGTGAGATGTGACTGGGCAACATTTGTAGATCTATGCTCCTCCATACATGATCGAGAAGGGTGGAGCTGACTATGCATCAGGAGTGGCACAAAATGTGATGACATACTTTGAGGAGTATTTGGATGTTGAGTATAAACTGAGTAAATATGATTCGGCTGCAATACCTGGTGAGTTGACGCATGGCAAATGACACAATAGTTGGTAGATTATGATTATCTATGCTCTAGACTTCATGTACAATGCAATGGAAAACTATGGACTCGTCACATACTGGTTTATGCATATTACACCTGAGTACTCAATTACCCGAACTTCACTTTGATCTTTGCCCACTCTTTGCCCGCAGGACACCCATCCTTATGTACTTCAATGGAGAGACAAGAGAAGCTGAACGGAAGAGAATAGCGACTGTCATGGCTCACGAATCAGCTCATCACTGGTTTGGAAACTTAATCACAATGAGATGGTGGAATCAAGTGTGGCTCAAGGAAGGTACTAAATATTTTACGCAACTCATCCTCAATTTGGATCCATCTGGCTTCTCATGCGTGGCTTTACAGGTTTCGCTTCTTACCTCGCCCCAATCGGAGTGAAACACACTGACCCTGAATTCGAACCTGAGCAAGCATTTCAAAATGATGTCTTCCAGTTCTCAATGCCATTTGATTCCGATCCAGCGTATGCCCATCCAATCCTAAGTCCAGACTCAAACCCTGCTCCACTCTACGACCGTATGAATTATGAGAAGGCAGCATGCATGATCCGAATGATGGAAGGATTCTTGACGAGTGAGACACTCAGGCGTGGCTTGCACGAGTTCCTGACGAAGTATGAGTTCCAAGCTGTTGGCCAGAATGAATTGTTTGAAGTACTGCATGAGGTGTGGAGGGATGATGATGATACTGCGGATGTCAGGTTGGATGGGTTGTCTTTGAAATCCATTATGGACACGTGGACACAACAGGCAGGGTTTCCACTAGTGCGAGTGCACGCGGGGGCTGATAGGGTTTATATTTCGCAGGTGATAACTTACAGGTGTGCAACTTAATTGACTCAACGTGCAAGCGTTCAATCTTTTCTCCTTTCATACACGCAGGAACGATTCGTCCCACTCCAACTGGATCCACTGGACCAACGTGACCTGAACGCAAATGAACTATGGACTATTCCCATCACAATTGCAACAGCTTCAAATCCTGATTTTACGACATATGTCCCCAAATTCTGGTTAATGAAGGACCAGCAACTTGTGACACTCTTGCACAATACAAATGAATGGATCATGTTGAATGTGGATGGGAGAGGTGAGGTTACATTTTCCGTGGAGAACGTTTGTTCGTGTGCATTCTGAATTCAATTCCACATTTTGTACTAATTCAAATATTACAAACGACTTTCAGCCTACTATCGCGTCCTGTACGACAGACAACTTACAAATGCCATCATTGCACAACTACAGGCAGACTTCCAAATCATTAGTCCACAGAGCAGGAGTCAGCTGATCGATGATTACTTTAAATCTGCGGCTGTATGTGAGAGTCAATATCCAACTACCAAGGCCATGTAGATAGAGTGGCTAAACAGAGTTTTGTTTCAACTTTCAGTCCACGTGAGTATTGAGACCGCTCTGGACTTGACCACATATCTTGGGTCAGAACGTGACCCACATGTTTGGGACACTGTGCTCACGAACTTGGAACCCATCTACAACATGTTCATGGGTGGAAGTAGCGAGCAGCGGGGGTTGGATGCACTCAGTGCCTACTTGGTACCCAAACTCGAGGCTGTAATTAACGAGCTTGGAATTGACCAGCTTTCCGGGGATAAAGGTTAATATTTAGTATAATTTCGAATACAGAAGTGTGGAGTATGAAAATGAAAATCCATTTATAACAGGGAACAAAGTCCTCCATCGCCTCCAGCTCCTTGATTGGACTTGTGGAATGGGATCAGAACTTTGTGTAAATCATGCCCAGGAATTGTTCAACGACTGGCAAGTGGATCCGGACAATCCTTCTGTGTAAGTTTAAATACTCTTTTATTGAATTTGCTGAAATTATTTTTTTTTTTGATTTGTGGGCAGATTCATCCCCCTCGACCTACAACCAGTAATCTTCTGCGCCGCAGTTGCAAATGATGACAGCGCCACCGTGCCTGACTTTATGTTGGAGCGATATTTAAATCCAGACACACTTCCATATCAAAAGCCTTACTTGCTGAACGCACTTGCGCGTTTCGTGTTCCAGAGAGATTGATCGAGTGAGGGAGTAAGTTCTATAAATGTTCGCCAGAAATCAGATTTGCCAATTTGCTATTCTCTCACTTGTGTACAGCCTACTTGATGAGATCACTGACTTTGAGTCAACAATATTTCCACTCGCAGGAGCGAGAAGTCTGCTGCAACAAATTCTTGCAAATCCACATTCCAGACTTCATGCGTTCAATTTCATACGTCATAATTTGGAGAACCTGGCTGATAAATTCGGGTTAAGTATCATTGGTGATACTGTGTCAATCTTTGCATTGGGAGCGAGTACAGTTGAGGATTTGAATGAGGTGAGTGCCTGTACGGGTTGCAAAATAAATCAGTTTGATCTGACCCACCTACCCACCCGTGCTCATATTTTATTTCAGATTGAAACATTTATTAACGAGAATGAAGACAAGTTCCACGATATCAAACCAGTGCTAGACAGAGCTTTAGACAGGGTTCACGAGAACATTGCTTGGATGTCGGGCCTCGGGAGACGAATCAGTGATTGGTTAATGCGGGCCGAGAGCCTGTGATGTGCATGTGCAGAATGCGGATGAGATGATGGACGACGCTTCCAGCCACAATCAGCCGACCTTTCGCGAAATAACTCCAGCTTAATTCCGATTAAGTTTGTTTGTAAATAATTAAAATTTGCGACTAGGCACCGACTTGTCTCCGTACTATTTCCCTTCTCTGTTTTCCAGCATTCGCTTAAGGTCTAAACTTACATTGCGGGTACGAGGGTGATTCTCACCAAGCCCTTCCTTCAATGTTTCGTACACTTCCCTCATAATTTGCACGCCCTTCTCAGACCAACCCATGTTGTAGTAGTAGAGACGAGCGATGGATCGTTTGCAAAGCCAAGTGTCCACAAAGTCCTCTCCAATCACTTGAACCAATCCACTGTGAAGACGTTCAAATACTTCGAGCGCCTCGCTCAGTCGTCCTGCACGGCGTAGCGCGTGAGCTTTATCACTCATATAATTCCTAAATTGGGAACTCATGTCCCCGCTCTGGTGGGCCAGGACTGGTAGCAGCTTGTTGAATATTTCCAAAGCCGTGTCATGATCTCCCATTTCGGAGTACGTCTTTGCGAGCAAACCATTTGCAGCTAGATACGTCGGTCCATCGTCATCCTTTTTGGCTTCGCACGTTGCAAGTATGTCCTGTAGGTAGTGTACTTCAAGTTAATCTGACAATTTGTGAGTTCTTAATTTAGTTCTCCTTTCAGTTTCGATCAGAAACAACCGGAACCCAGACAGCCAGTCAATGGAAGCAGAAACAAAATTTAATGAATTGAGCTCCTACCGGAACAAAAATAGAAATTGTAAAATTCAATTCTGCGTTAACAATAAGGTTATCCTTTTTATAGCAAAGCCGTCACATGAAACTACTATAACTAGAAATGAAAGTTGGCGACGGCTGGAAAAATAACTAAAATTCCGGCGTCGGGTCACAACCAAACTAATTCAATTCTTATTAATTGAAGTAGTGCTAACTAGAACATTAAATGGAACTGATTACAATGCTACCTTCAAGGTTTCGACAGCGAATCTGTAATGCTTCAGAAGGCGCTGGTTGTCGGCGAGATGCAATTTCATGGTGAGCGCGAAGAAGTTATCCTGACCCAACACGGATTCGTAGGCGGATGCCGCTTCCTGAATGGGTGACAGGAGTTCAGCGTAGTCTTGATAGGCGTGCAGGTATTTGCGAACTTCAACTAAGCAATGAAAATAGGGCATCGATTCCTCCAGGAAAGTAGGGTCGCTCAATTTGGGTGGAAATAGTTGCAAGCCGTGAGACACGCATTCTCGTAGGAAGTCACTGAATCTGAGCTTTCCATTCTCAAGTTCCCTCAACAAAACTCCGACGAGGACAATGACGGTTTTACGGCCTACCTCAACTCCATTTTCATCCGAGTCTTGATTTAGACGAACGACTTTCTGCACGAGTCTATGAATGGTCACCAAGCCACGAGCCACATCAATCATTGAGAACCGCTTGAGAAGAGACAAACCGGGTCTCGTCCTTCGTTCAAGGATTTTCGTTAGGAACTCAACGCTGATCCTGTCTGGGTTCAGGTACGAAAGCGTGTTAATCAATTGGGTGGCGGATTCACCATGTTCCATTCCACAGATTCGTTTCAGAGTAATCTTCCAGGTCGTTAATGTTGTCCACGTGTAGTCTTTGCAATGATCTATGAACTTTTCATCGTTCAAGAATTCGCGGGCAGACTCGTCAAACTCTTGCACATACTCCAAGATTGCGTCGTCGTCGTCTCCAAGCTCATGTCCTATGTATGCAAGGGCTTGCTGGAGTGCGAGCGGATAGGATTGAAGTTTTTCGGCCAAACTTCGGGCTGCACCCACTGTTGACTCTTTTAGCTGTTTCTGAACCAACTGAATTGTATCCTCCATGCTTATCACGCCCAGGTTCAGCCGATTTTCAGGCAACTGTGTCAAATCAGTCTTCCTGCTGGTGAGCAAAACGTACGGCGTGGACAAGCTTGGGTCAACAATCTTGGGCTGAAAAAGTTGAAAATGGTCGTGTTCCTCCACGTTGTCAAATATGAATAAACACTTCCTGTCGTTGAATCTTTCGTACACCGCAGCTGTTAGAAGTGTTTCCTGTGGTGTTTCTTCACTGGGTGTGGTGCTGGGACTTTCAAGAACTTGTTCATCTTGGTTTGCAGGCTCAGGAATTTCTACACCAATTCGTTTTGCAAGTCGACGGAAAGAAAGTCGCATAGAGTCCACGGACTCCGCGTTGATCCAAATCACGTTACCTCCATAGAATTCTCTTTGCATGTAGGCGTACTTTCTTGCCAATGCAGATTTTCCAACCCCGCCGAGTCCACACATGGCGACCAGATTTGCTGCGCTTGAATCGTCTCTTCTTGGGCCCGTGAGCCTTTCGTGCAGAGTTTTGAGCTCAGCTTCTCGTCCAGTAAAATTTGGTACAACTTCACCCACTTCGAACCATGTCGGCGGAGTCAGCCATGGGACGGGGGTCTCTGTTGACTCAAACTCGTTTTCAATGGCGACTGCAAAAGCAAAAACGAATTTTGACAGTGTATCATATTTTCGCCTTCTTGCGTACACAAACAAAGGTCGAAGCAATGACGACTACTTGGGAAAGAATTCAGGGGCATGATTCAGAATTTCAAGGTTCAAAACTATTACTGTTTATATTTTTGCCAGATATTGAGGCTCATCTATTCTAACATCTTTCGAAATTAGGAATTGTTGAACCTCATTGCTTTGACAACTCATGACCCAATACCAATTACCTGCAAGCGCATTGAGCCGGTGTTGTCGGAGCACTTTCACCAAATCCGGTATTTGGCCTTGTGTATACTCTTGCCAAATGCGAAGCGTATCGAGTACAGCTTTGGCATAGTCATGCTCTTTACGCAGAAGGAACTCGATTCGGAGTTCGTCAGTTGGTGAAGAAGGTACAAGATCGGAAACCACTTGTGACCACATTTCGAGTGCAACACGGTGTTGAATGACGAGAGCCCGAATCTGTATTAAGTCTTTGTTCGTGAGTTCCGATGTGGTCACGGTCGGGGACATCTTTCCTGGGTAGAAGCCTCGCGGTCCTTTCGTTGGGCTGAGTTGGCACTGTTAATGTTGAATTGAATGTTGTGTTGTAAAAACAGGAATGAGTTAGTCATGAGTCATGACTCATTGCATGAATTCTGAATGAGCAAATAATGGAATTGCGTTCTGCGAAACAAAACACACAGAGCAGACAAGCCAAGTTGAATGAAGTGATGATATCCTTCGCATAACCTTGGCGATGAAGCAAAGTTTCATAAGTGCGTCGCACTTCCACACGATACGAGCTAGGAATCAACATTGTAAACTGTGAACAAGGGCGCTGGTATTTATTCGGAGGCAGTTGGCAAAATAAACAGATAAGACGCTGATACGACCATGAGTGAAGCTCACAAGAGGATTCTAATGATAGTGGGTGCCAGATAATGCGGTAACTATGACATACGAGCTGAAAACCATTCAAGTGAAGTGATGGACGGAGAGGTTGAAGTTTGCAAATTATTTTACAGCGACTTGCTTGTATCCAATCCAACCAGCCAACTCATTGATGCAACAACAAAGAAATGCATCTAAACCTACCGTGTAAGCCTATCAAAGAAAAAGGCGCACAGGTCAACATTGGTTTTTGAACTTTAAACCTGGACAAGTTCCAGTCTAGACTCTACATTATGATATCAAGTCTGATCAATCTGAGACGGTTGACATTGACAGCGAATTCATTTGTTGCTGAATGTGAATTCGTGCCAGCTGTGATCTCCGTCTCCAGTCACCTTTCAGCTTTCAGATCAACAGTGGCTTCTTGATAGCCTTTGAAAGTGAAGATTCTGATATCTGATACCGTGGATATGGATCTTGGACTTGAAATCTTTGATCACTTGGAATGTGGATCATCTGGTCATCCGGAGAAACGAATTTCCAAGCAGGCAAGAAAATGCTTTAGGAAGGAGGCTATTCTTTTCGACCAACTCACCCAGAAACTTTGTGTGGCCACAAGTAAAGAACCCCAACAAAAGTAAGTGGCACTTAGAATCCACTGTCTTTGATTTGTTTTTTTTTTGTAACTAGTAACTATAGAAATTAAATTAATCTCAATGTGTCTAATTGAATTCCTTTTGTCTTCCAAGTGGGCTATCGTCTGGGGTGCTAGACTGCTGCTTCTGCTGCTCAGTACAGTACTCAGTACATTCAAGTCACAAGTTGCTTTGCTATTTATAATCCACCACAAAGACTTCCAAGACAGATCCACTTCTACATTGATCAGCGACATACGACACGTTCGGGTTTAGTTTGTCAAAGACAGGAGATGCATTAAACTCATGACAGGAGCAAACTGGTGACGCCGGTGCGGATCGAGAATTTTTGGCATTACTATAGTACCAATAGTTTGGATAAAGATTTCTGTCTACTTGAACTTGAGCACATTATAAATTGGCATGTCATCAATTCCTCGAATTGCCAATTATAATTACTAGGACGCTAATAAACATTACCGACTTTACCCCATATCAGGACAAATATCGGTTGTTCTGTTTCATAGATCTGTGTTGGTGATGGATGGAGAGTAAAGATATGCGTACAAACGTGGAATTACAAGCAGGACTTTTGATATTATACCTGACAAAGTTTAAGATGGAGTCACATCAGCTGCTCGAAATGAGAGAATATTTTTCACATTCAGACTGCGCTGCGTCACATACCAAAAGAAGTGTAAGTGAAACGTGTCAATTTAGCATATCCTTCGAAGTTGGAACATTTGTTTGATAGGTCCTAAGTTGCCAACCATTTTTATTTCCTAGATATCCAGAACTCTGTGATACACAAATGGGCAAGATAAGGAAAGAAGTGGCAGCCAAACTGGAGAAAGAACTTGTTCATGATGTTCGTCATCCCTTCATATTCATTCACTAATTTGAACATTAAACATTAATCAGTTAATTAACATACTTTCCAAACATGATTTTGTACGGGTGTACGATGATATAACCACGCATTTCAGTTCGACATGAGGATTGAGTCGCATTGTTTGCATCTTCCATTCAAAGACAATTCCTTTGATGCCATCATTTGTATTGCTGTTCTTCATCATTTGTGTACTGAGGTGAGTCAACTCAACATGAGAATTAATGATTCATTAATAACGAATACATGCTGAAGGGAAAAGGAAAGGGAGTTAATGCCCAATTTAAAGGAACGCCGAATGGAGGCCACG
>JAQIYH010000051.1:0-15046 GCA_034700885.1 Paratullbergia callipygos | reverse complement strand
ATATGACCAGATTCCACACCATTGGAGATGAGACGGGTACGTTGTTTACGACCGGTTGTAAGGTATTCGTAGTACAGAAGTATGCTGACGATGAGACGTATGAATTCGTTGCAAATGTAGAGGACGGTGAAGAGTGGAAGAATGAGGATGGAGAGGGCAAGGGAGGTCAGGAGCTCCAGGATAGAGTAGAAAAGTCGGAGAAGTTTGTGGGTTAGACGAGAAGTGAGCCGTGCGGTGCCCATTGTTCACTGGTTAGGTCAATATTCACTTACAACCCCGTCACGTCACACTCACTCACTTTCTCACTTCACAATACTGCACTGGAATTGTTCCTTTCTTCTGTACAACTGTCTATCGAGTTCCATTTTCATGTCACCATAAACAGAACAGCAGAGCCGATGACCTTAACCGATTCACCATTTACTCACTTGCTTCCTTTTGTTGCATTACACTATTTCTGGGTCTGGGTTCAAAGAGAAGGAAGTTAAAAATAAGGAAATTTAAAAGAATGTACCGTTTCATAATCTTGTTGAAGTGCAGCAAGAGCAACTTGTTACTGGATAAAGGATACGTACACGTACCCAAATATCAGGTCAAGGAGCCTTCAATACTGCATCACTTGTCTTTTCTTCGTTGTTGTTGTCTTGGCTTCCTTCCTTCCTTCCCGTCACCGTCATAAAATCAGACCTTTTTCCAAATGACAAGAACTTGTGTTGTATCTGCGGTGTGCGCTGTGCACGTGCAGCAAAAGATTCCTTCGTCTTTTCTTAATCTTGATAGTATGAAGTATGGTCGAATGGTCTGAATTGAATCAAACGGGAGCTGAATCGCAACTGAGTGAAAGACGAGACACAAGACTGACTTGTTGAGACTCATTCACCATTTGCGACGATATGGTTGCAGGCAAGCAATATAAAGTCAACAATCAACAATTCTATGTACTACTAATAAAATATAAGCCAAGAAAAGGATTCACCGTTCACATCACATCAACAATCACAGGCAACAATCGTAGTAATGCAATGGTGAATAAACGCACTGGCACTCATCAGTCTTTTGCTGTTGCACTCGTATTCAAGAGTCGTCGGCATGATAACAATCTGCATTTAACAGACTTACACTTAGGTAGGGCACGGGCACATGGCTCATTGTTGAAATTTGTTACTCTCGTGTATTGCTCATATCTTTCTATTTATAAATCATGTGCAGTACTATCACGAACACTGATTCAAAAATTAATACTACCCTATGCCTACTACGAAGAATGTTGGATTCATGCACACACTGAAGAAATGAGTTGCAGATTCCGCATTTGGATTTATGACGAAGTTACCGTTGCATCCTTGTGCTTGTGGCTGTTGAGCTTAATGCAGTTTCATATTGTGCATGTTTGTTGTTGTCAGGCACGTACTAAAAATAGAATGCATTGAGTTGAAACATTGAGTCGACAGTGCATTGAGTCGACAGAGTCGGTTGAAAGTATTTCCTTGTTGTCAAATTGGACTGTGCACTGCGGCCTGCCAAGAGGATGCCGTTATTTGTGAGATTTCAATAAATAGCTACGATGCGATGCGATGCATCTTTTGTGATTGAAATTAAAGTATAGGACATAAATAAGTAGTTCTGTTTGTTTCGTATTATCATTAAAGTTGTAGGATTGCACAATAATTAAATTAATTGGTTTTTGGCAGACGTACAGTTTCTGCTACTGCTGCTGCGCCTGTGCCCTGGCTTGTGCTATTGGATTTGTGAATGAGAATGCAAAGTTCAAGATAAGTCAAACCATTATGTAATGCACTATGTAGCCATATGCAAAGAGCATGCACACATTTGAAACGGCCTTGACCGAGCTACAGCTGCCACTGTTACGTTGCTGCGCCTGCTACAAATCAAAGCCAAATGACCTTAATGGGAATAAATTGTAGTAATAAAAAATTCACTTTGATGAGAAAATCTTAATGCTTAATTCTCACATGGTTGTGCCATGTTGTGGTTCATTGATGCAGAACACGAACAAAAATTCGTGCAAAATGCAAAAGCAACAAAGGAGCGCAGAATTTTTTTGGCACTTGATTTACGATCATTACGTGGTAAATTCATGGAGCCTGATTCTCACACTTTCACCTCTAACCTTGTCCTCAGGATTCCATGAATATATCTATACGAACATATCTATAATTGAATATAACTATAAGAATATATCTATAAAAGAACATAACTATAACGGAATATATCTATAAACGAACATAACTATAACGGAATATATCTATAAACGAACATAACTATAATGGAATATATGTATATAATTACTATTCGAAGAGTCGGTCTGCGTTTGCAATTCATAAATTGCAACTGCAGTGCAGGTCCACTACGGGCAAGTCTCTATTTCGGACCCGGGTGACGACGGAAAAAAGGTTGGGAAAAATTACACGGAAATGCTCCCAACACCCACTATCAGTACAACATACTTCGACAGTACTAGGTACAGAAAATGTGGACCCATAATATCGAGTATAACGTGTTGAGCTGGTTCTATTTTCCTTACCTGTACACGTGTATGTAGTCCACATTTTCCATATATTCCATTATAGTTATGCTCGTTTATAGATATATTCCATTATAGTTATGTTCGTTTATAGATATATTCCATTATAGTTATGTTCTTTTATAGATATATTCCGTTATAGTTATGTTCTTTTATAGATATATTCTTATACTTATATTCAATTATAGATATGTTCGTATAGATATATTCGTGTTACGGTCCTCAGTAGTGGTGGCGAGACGGACGGACGACAAGGACAATTACTTTGGCCAAAGTTGTATAATGTGTAGTGCCGTTTTAGTAAAATGTGAAAATCAAAGCATTGATCTGAAATGTAGCATGAATTAGCAGTCCACCTTTTTTTAAATTTTGAACCATCCTTTATTTTGTTCAAGGGCTTCGAATCTATTTCCGTATCAATACTTCAAATCCTCCCTCCTACGTTACACAAAAGGCAAAAAGTGCCCAGAAGAATTCCAGCAGACCTTCACTCACTCATTCAGACTTAGAACACTTCAGACCTCCCCTCAGTATTGTTCAATTTCCAGTGACAACAAAAGCAATGGCGAAAGGAACAGGTTCACGCGTCAGAGTCAGAGCAAAATATCCATGCAGCCATTGTGACAAACTTTTGGCATCTCGTGCAAGTCTTCAGCAGCATGAATGGACACATACTGGAGAAAACCCATATTCTTGTGACTTGTGTGATCGTGTTTTTGCATGGAAGCTTAATCTACACGAGCATCGGAAGAGACACCTTGGTGAGAAAGCATATGTTTGTACTCTATGTGCCAAATCATTCGTTGATAGTAAGGGACTGAGAAATCATACAAATAAACATACTAGAGAATGACCTCTCCTGTGTCACTGTGGAAAACGATTTAGGACTGCAGGCAGTTTGTCAGCCCACAAAAATACACATGTTGATGGCAAAGCTTTTGTATGTCAAGACTGTGGAAAGGATTTTGTTACCCACCGCTACTTACGCAAGCATAAGAAAATTCATGTCCCAGATCGATGGTTTGCCAGCTGCACACTTTGTCAGAAAAGGCTCCGGACAGCAGAAGGTTTGCAAACACACATTCGACGAGTGCACACAGATGAGAAGCCATACATCTGCACCCGTTGCAATTGGGGCACATACTCCTCTTCGGACTTGGGAAAACACCAGAATTCTGCGCACCAGGAAGCATCCTCCATGTCACACGCTTGCGTACGTTGCCGGCAACAGTTCTCTAGTGCAGTTGCCCTGAACAGACATATCAAGATGCATAGGACAGATCTGCCATTTACTTGCACAAAATGTAGCCAAACCTTCAAACGGCGTTCACAACTTACGGAACATGAAGCGACACATGGTCCCAAGTTAATCACATGCCCATTTTGTACTGCTACCTTCATCACACGCTCAAGATTGACTGGCCATCTTAGGAGACATACTGGTGAGAAATCCCACGGTTGTCCCGACTGTCCCAAAACATTTTACACGAAAGCCGAAATGTCAGCTCATCACAAAAGAAATCATTTGGAAAATGGTGTAAAGCAGGCTTCAGTATCCACGCCAGCTTGGAATAGTCCAAAGGACTCAAGTTTAGAAAAGGATGTACGTGTATTTTTAGAACGACTGCCAAAAAACATGACCAAAATTCACTTGTAAATGCTCTGAAATTCCACACGTATTGTAACCTTTTTTCTTATTTGAGCAAATTGTAAGTCTACAGGCAAATCTTGTTGAAAGCTCAATCGTGTAAATGTAAATAAAATGTAAGTGGAAGAAGTATACATGTGCATAAAGTAAAACAATAGAATTAAGTAGAGTATAAGTATGACATTGCCTAAATAAATACACACGTTTTACTGATTGTCAGGTTATCGATTGATTTAATTTCAATTTAGTCGTTCCATTACTACGTCGCGAGATTTGCTACCTCACATGTTTCCCAACTTCTGGCAGCCGGACGGACGACAATGACTATTATTACCTTGAGCATACTTGTATAATGTATAACAATGCTGTTTAGTAAAGTGTGAAGAACAATGAATTGATACGAAAAGTAGCATGAATGAAGTCAGCCCCCCCAAGTCTTTGCTAGCTGGTATATGAATATGAACTTGTGTCCCAACTTTTCGTCACCCGCTTGACTGCCTTCCAAATCACAATGCCATGGCCCCTGCCCTACACCACCCTGCAGCCAACAGGGAATCTTGAGTTACGCAACACTATCGCCATTTCGTACAGCAGGCCCAATGCAGTGGAGGCTCTGTCGAACCCATACAAACTGTGGCTCAAGGACCAACCGGCTCTCATGTCTCAAACGAGTGTGTGTATTTTTGAGACTACCATACCGTCTAGATCGATGCAGGCAGGATTCCAGCAACGTCGCTGATTCTGTCACATTAGGTACACGTCGCCCTGGAAAAACCTGGTGAGTCAATTGGGATCTTTGCGGTTTGTTGTTGGTAGAAAGTCAGATCAGTGTTAATATCTTGATCCAAGCATACGAAAGTTCCCAAGCCATAACCCTTAAAATTGCTTCAGCATTTCAAGCCACTGCAGCTCTCTTATAGCATTCGACAGTTTGTGACAAATCTTGATATTCAACCCCAACCGTAGAAGATCATGCCTTATAATGTTCTTCACTTCGGTTAGAACCGGAATCCTGCATTCGGCTTCCTCCAGACTCTGGGTAATATATTCAACATTTACTTGATGCCCAGCGTGATTTAGTGATTTTTCAGCATGTTTAGAATTTCTTGATTACTTCCTCCAAATCTTAAACTGAGGGCATTGATCTTGGTATCCTCCGTGTTGTTGAATCCCCCGTCTCCTTCTACATTCATCCGTTGAGTGAAGACCTTCTTCATCTGCTGGGGCCAAACTTGTTGCTATTTCGAGGCACTCCAGCGCTTTATCAAATTTCTCCAACAACATGTACGCATTGCCAGTGACCAAGTATCCAAGATGTGAAGCAGGTCGACATTTTATTGTCATTTTTCCATCTTCCAGAGCCAATTTTGCATTGGATTTTAAGAACTGAAAGTTTCGAGGATGGGCATTTACTACTGGTGCCTTCTTTCTCGCCCATTGGAGATATGTTTCAGATCTTGCAACAAGTAAATCACCAAGTGTCGGTGAGGCCAGTCAATTCCAGTGCATCAGAGATCAAAGCAATTGATGTCTTGAATTCTTCGTCCGCACAAAGATCTTGAGCATCAGCATTTTACAAGCCTTATTTATATTTGTTTCGTCAATCTATACATGCACAACATACATCAACACAGAATCAATATTGAACTTGTGGAATGAACTATGAAGCCTTCTTCAGTCTTACTGTCTTACCTTTCTTGTGCACTGATTTATCAATTTGACCACCTCGTCGAACTTGGAATGTTTGATCTCGTCCAGTCGTTGTTTTTCAGCACCAAAATGAAGGAGTGCCGCCACAAATTGAATCCAGCTCCTCTAAAAATCCTCTTGTGTCGTAACATGGATGTCGGGATTATGTGCGATTCTATTTCGTGTATCTCTCAACTTGTTTGAATGTTGCCGATCCCATCGTTGGTCACCGCCAGACAATCTAAATTGAACGTCGAGTAGTACAGCTGTGATGATACTTATGTCCCATGAGGTCTCGTCTCCCGAATCAATACTCTGTTGCTGCTTCTACAAAAGTTTGTTGTATTGAATCTTGTTGTAGTGCTTGACTGGTAATTGGGAAGAGTGCCATGAGCTACCCAGTCACAACGAGTAAGATGCTTCCATCGGATCAGAAATGTACAACGCAATACATTGCTGGCGTAGTCCATCATGAATTCCAGCTTCAGATCTTTAATAAGTTCCTGTACATAAAGAATACAGAACGAGATCAAGAAATGTTGCCTGGATCAGAAACAGGTAACAAGAATTATGAAATGAACACCAAATTACACTATAGCATACCACATTAATCTTCTCGTGTCCCACTTAGCGTGTGATTTGACATTTCACAAAGAACTTGATTATGAGTTTGATTGACTCGAGTCGAGCGATTTTCGATGAAAAATCTTTTGATATTGTCAGTAAGGTTTACTACTCGGAAAGTAGTGCATATGTGAAAAGTCAAAACACATCACTTCAATTGACCTGGTGAGGTTCTTGTAACAACCAAATTGGCAGTTGAAAGTTCGAAGTAACATAAACTCTGAAGAATTCAACATGAACTAGCTGAAATAGACTCAATTCTACTTACTAATTTTGAATCTGCAGCAGAGTGCAGACTTTTTACATCCCGATTGTGCAAGGAAACCAAATGCCAGTGTCTAATGCTTCTCTTCTTCTTTCGTTGTCTTGAAGAAGACAAGTCTCACATCTCAAATTTCACTGAGGCCAAATCCTCACATCATACTCACTTTGCCACCCCTCAGCACTCGCCGAGCTGGGTCCATTTCAGGCGAAAGTACCAAAGCACCGAAAGCTGATCGGAGATAGCTTGTACCACTGGCCGACTGGAGTCTAGCACAGTCAACATGCCGAATTCAACGGTAGATTGAAGGACGTCAGGTGACGAAGCACATGCAGGATCCGACCACCCTGCACGAACTGTTGCACGAACTGCGCAATTGGAAATTATAATTCAAGCTGCCACAATATGTAAAGAATGGAAGTGCTCTTGTTCACTATGCCTGTATCGACTATTTATTACAGACAATGAAAAGCATTGTACTTGCATTTTTGAAAATAGTTATGTAAATGTGAAACTACTTGCAGAAACTGACAATAAAGTATGACAACGAACACGCAAACGGCTATTACTTAAGTAGTTCAGAGTTCAGAAATTCCAATCTGCCGACGGCATCAATTCTGTAGAATAAAAAACTATGGTTGGTGGAAAATATTACGTAGTCTTGTCATCACCTTATTCGTATACTTATATTTGTATACTTAAAAACATAGTTTTTGTATACATGTAAATATTTGGTTGGTTTTAGAGAAATAAGAAGTACATACACAGACACCTTAAATTTGTTTACTGAAACAGAATCTAAATTCAACAAGGTTGTTTGAAACTTTCAGCTTTGCAATCCAAAAGGGATGCACAACACAACACAGAGCCGGGAGCCACATGGCATGACTTAGTCAAGTAATGCGATCGAGTGTCGTCGCACCACAACTCTGTGAATTTAGTATGAAATCATGAAGCATATTGTTCATGCAATGCAAATTGGTTACTACAATGCGGCAACCTATCAATATACAGAATCATATTGTGCAGCACTCGATTTTGCCCGGTAGCGAGCAGTCTGCCGTCTCAACCTTGAGTTCTGGTGTATTTTGTTTCTATCAACAAATTGCTTGGCTGGCCAAGCTGCATTTCATGTAGCTTACATCGATGCAGTGCGTTTAACATTGGCTCAAGCTCACGCGTCATGCCATGTGTAAATGCGTAAATTTGCGCATTCAATGGGCAGACAGCTGCACTCCGGAAATAGTTTTCACATCCACACAATTGAATTCACAAACTCCTGTGCTATGTAACTTTAATTAATTTGATTTTTGTAAATCCACCCGTATTGAAATGCTGGAGGGTAAGTCCGTGAAATTAACATTAATAAACTTTGATCCAAGATTGGCAGTTTGTAATGGAATTATGGAATCCGATATTGGTAAATTCACAGATGAGCTTAGGAATGCGTGATATGGAATTTTGGATTTTGGATGCTCAGCAATAAATCTCAATGACGTCGACAATAATTCAGGATGTATTACGGGAATGCTACTCGGAATTGGAAGGCGGTTTTTACTCGCCTAGGTTGGTCAGTCATCTGTACTCAAAAGAATGCGTCAGTGTTGAAGAAAAACAAAACATCGAAGCTTGTACCACACAATTTGCCAAAAGTCGGAAGTTGTTGGACTACCTTATCAACAAGTAAAGGCAATGGGCAATTGAATTCATCGAGATTAGTCTTAGAAGTGCAATGAAATTCTATCATTGTGGTTTCAGATCAGACGACGTACTGCAAACTCTCATGGAGTTTTTCAATCATCATGCAGGCTATGAACACTTGCGAGTCAGAATTCAGGAGTGCGCACAAACGCATGGATGCAAACTTCACCAGGCCGGTCAGGGGGACAGCAGATTCAGCAAAGTAAGGCAGCAAGGTCTCCCAACCAAATGGTGGCCTGTATTCAAGGAGCAGATACGACCCCAGGCCTTCGTGGAAAGACAAGGTTCAGATGCCAGAAACCTGATCCAGCTCTTTCGCCAGGAACTCCAACGAAGCGATTTCGGAACAAGCCCAACCATTTCCAAGAAAGTTGCCATAGTAGGAATGGCAGGAGTTGGCAAATCCACGATTGCCAAATGGTACGCCAACGTGTACCAGAAAGAATACGACCACATTCTCTGGATTGATTCGGAAGGAGGTTCCCTCGGGAAGTCGTTCAAGAATCTGGGCCAGGAATTAGGCATGAATTTTTGGTCCGATGTCGAAATTCAATTTGTAGTCCGGAGAATTCAACAGCATTTCCTCCACACTCCATGCTTGTTCATCTTTGATAATGCCGAATCATTTGATGGCAAAAATGGTTTGAAAAACTTTCTGCCAAGAAACGAGCTTCATCACACTATTGTCACATCTCGGAATCAGCATTGGGGAAACCCAAATGAATTCGGACAAATGTTTACCTGGTGTGTGGACATCTTTACTGTGGAAGAGTGTCTTGGTCTTTTGTCCCGCACACTTGGCAGCATGGGCAAGGGAGGCACGAAGGAAGAAATGGTCGACCTGGGAAAGGAACTACAGTTTCTACCATTGGCCATTCAGACGGGAGTGGCAGCCATCTTAAAATCTAAGCACTATACGTTAAAGTCTTACCTGGAGAGGGTCCAAAAAGACATCTGCGTTTTAATTGCGAAAGAAAAGATCCTGAGTGAATACGAGAGATCAATCTGGGCAACCTTCCAATTGTCCATCGAGCAGATTGAGAAGAACGAAGAAATTGAGAAGAATTGTCGCGATGTGTGCAAAACTATCCTGTTCGTGGCAGCATACTGGCAACCAAGCGGCGCTCAAGAATTCATGTTTGTTCAACCTCAAAACAAAGATGATAGCAAAGTAGGTGCTGCAATTGAAATCCTCCTGCAATACTCTCTGCTGTCGTTCGAGACTTCGAGTTTGCGAAGATTCAAGGCATACGGTATGCATCGGCTACTGCAGCACGTAGTCAGGGAAATCGCAATGAAGGATCCCGTTCGGGCCACTCATGCCATCGGCTTGATTGTGGAACGGCTTGGCGGGACGCGTAATAAGCACTGTGACGAGGTTCAACTCCATGCACTCTATGCATGGCAATTTGGGAAGGACGTGGTTGAGCGGATTTTGTCCACGAATCGAGATATTCAACCGGATTTAACCACATTCAGAAGCACTACTTGTCTATCTTCCTTGAAGTCAAAGCTGATCTTATACTTGAATGTTCAAAATCGACCACTGATTGATAAATTGTACCTGAAAACAACACAAGTCAAGTTCAGATTAATGGATACGACTAGTTTTGATTCGAAGACCGAAGGTAAGGATGAATATTTCAGACAAGTCCTAACCTTTTACAAGAGCACTTGGCACGACATAGAGACGATCAAGGCAAATACAACTTGTACCGCCAGTTTGAAGGAAGTGCATCTACTTCGGCTTCACCTTCGAATAATTCTTCTGGGTATTATGGATGCCCTACTAGAATACAGGAGGGAACAAATATCCGCCACGTCGGAAGTGGCGGCTGCCCATCATGAGCTGTTGGGGCTATACGCAAGTGTGGTCAAAGAACTGGAGGTTACGGGCTATGATGGAATAGTGAGGGGGGTTAGAATGCATGTTCCGTGTCGATTCACAATACAAACCTTCAGCTTACGTAAGGTCATAGCTCTTAACTTTGTCATCCGATCTCATGAAGCAGGAACAGCAGAAGCGAGCGAAGTAGTGCATTTGGTGTCCAGCTCGGTCAGACAAACCGATGCTGCTAAAATGTCCAAAAGCATTTATAACATCGCTAGCAGCCTGAAATCCTGTCCTGATCTACTGACTCTGACTATGCCGAAGTTATTTGAAAATTTCAAGACAATTCTGCCTCCAGACTACCCAGGCCAGTACTGGTATTCTGCATTCATCGCGAAGTATAGTGGGTGGCTTGTGAAATCTGGGGGGTCCGAATCTGAGTATTTGGATTTCATGAACTTTTGCACTGAATTGGACTGGATGGTTGTGTTCTCGAGACATGAACTAACTTGTATAATAGCAAATGTGTTAGTCTACCTCCAGAAGCGCGGGTGTGAGAAGCCCTTCCCAAACTGTGATATTCTAAGGCGCACTTTGGTCAAATTGGTAGAGCACAAGCGCTCTATGACGGAAGACGTAGGGGACACGCGAGGGCTGTTCGATCGTATCGAGCTGATGCAATTCAACACTGAATGTTCATACGTCCACATGTGGAATAGCAGCTTTAGTGAAATTCTTCTACAAGATGCAGCCGTCATTGGTTTCCTCAATGACAAATGCACCGACCTGAAAAGGTTTTACTTCCTGGATACACTCTGGATTTTTAGGTGGCTTGATTTCATCGACAATGCAATTGAACAACTCGAACATAAACGAACGGATATGGAGCGTATCTTAGAAAGTAAACTTAATATAGTTCTCTTCATCATCAGCAAGTTAGAGAAGGTCGCGCATGAGATGGCAACTGGGGACATAGAAATTGTATGTTCCTTCGCGTGCTACATTTTGGCGTTTCTCAAACGACTGGCGGAGGCGACAGAATTATGGAAGAAGTACATGCATATCTGGCACCATGACAGCAACATTAATTTTGGGCTTCCACTTGTATCTCAAACTGTCAGGCAAATGCTTCAAAATGTGTTAGAACCAAATATCCCAGCAATTGAAACTAAACGGCTATTTATGCTGCAAATGGCACACTTCCAGGTCAGTCTGACCAAAAATGTACAGCTTTTCCCATTCGACCGTAATCTCAAAGGCTCAGCGTCACTGCTCCTTCATCTCTTCCAGCATGATCATCACCAACTTGTCCTAGACATAGTGGCACAATTGTCACAACTCGGTCCAAAGAAATTGTGCTTAGCACTTACCGGACTTCCACCAATTCCGGAACTTATCAAAACCAAGTTGACAGAAATTGTGAACTGCAACAGAAGAATGTGCGATTCAGATTCAGACACAGATTAAGAAGAAAATAAGCGGATAAAGTGGGTGTGATTGCCTTGCCAGCCGTATTCTTAAAGTCTAGTCTTCAAATAATATTTTTATCTTCATGATGCACTTACTGCGTCTGTCATCAAATTAAACTACCGTTAAGGCAAATACTAATTATTGGTAAGAGGTAGGCTTTTGCATTCGGGACCCCTGGAATGATTTACGTAAACAACAAACAAGTACCGATTCAGTCTGGAGCAGTAGTTTCTTCTGCCAGTCCAAACAGACCGTGGTTCGATTCCCTGCTGTTCAGCAAGTCTAGGATAGGATTGTAAATCAGAATTGGTGTTTACGTGAAATTAGATTGTAAATGAGAATCGGTTGTGACGTGAAATTAGGTGTTGAAATTAGATTGAAAATGAGAATCGATGGGGGCATGAGAATCGGTTGTGGCGTGAAATTATGTAGTGAAGTGAGAATCGGTAGTGAAACGAAATTACATTGTAAATGTGGCCTGAAATTTGGCGGTGAACTGAGAACCGGCTGCGAAATGAGATACGGTGGTGAAAGGTGAAGCATCATCGTATTTGTGTGCTGTATACGTATTGGACGTCTTGTTTTACATTCATTTGATATCCCAGTTTTTACTTACAAAACTTCTATATCACAATCTTTCGTCTATTATCTTTAATCTTTATTCTAATACTCCACTCACAAATTGCTCCTTCATGTGACTTACTTCTAATTTATATTCATTTTGTGCCTTTTTTATTACAATTTTAACATCCAAGCAAAGCACACTCATTCCAACAATTCTCTAAGTAATTTTGATATTCGATTCATTTGTGTACAGCAACATTGAAATAAATCATTAAGAATCTGAATTTTGGCACACGGACTTGTCTCTACTTTTTATTGATTGATCGGTGATAATTTTATCAGCACGTTGTACGCAATCGCCGCCATCCAGTCGGTTTGTGTATGTTGTTCCATCTCCGTCTTGCACACATCAATCTGGGGAGTCGGGATCGAGGACACAACGATAGTTTCTAAGAAGAATTCTGTCGTGAGTGGAAGCAAATTCCCTACCCATATTGTAATTGGATGTAGCGAGTTGAACCAGATTCGTTCATTGGTTCGTCTTTCGTAAGATGTGGAGAGATGATTTGAAGATATGGCTGCATGAATTGATCTGACGCTTGACCTATATCCGTTGCTAGTTCAATTACAATTTGAATAGCCATAACAGATCGTATCTCTTCACCAGGGACCACAAGTAGTAGAAAGGATGCGGAGTAGTCCGAAAACGAATGATAATGTAGAAACCTGCCAATGCAATTACACTGCCTCGTACAAATAAGGCAGCAATGGCTGGTGCTGCCATGTCCAGAACGGTCACATGCAACAGTTGATACTTTCAGTACTTGCGCTTGACTCGTGCCACATTTGGCGTTTCATCAATTTGTTATTGAAGTCACCGCATGAGAAGGATAAAAGATACAGCGTAGGCAGTCCATGAAATAGCAGCGTCAGACTTGCGCATTGTCCTATCATATTTGATCCAGAGACAAATGAGAAATGCGGCATACAGGTTTCCTTGTGTATACGAAGTTTGGAAAGGTTGTCAGTATTATTCTCTACAAGATAGAAACCACCAATGAAAATCATGAGAGGTGCCGTTGATACCGCCATCACATACAATAACATTACAATCTTTGCAAGAGTGATTTGTCCTACATTCTCTACTGATGAATTTTGAATATGACGTATTCATGTCCAGCATACGGTGCAGTCTTTCAAGTCTAAGACAAGAGTATGACTGGAGCACAGTTGTGTGGATGAGGTAACAAATTATGTTGAGAGTATTGAACAGTTCCGCGTCAAATATATGCGAAGGTGATGTGAGCAGGAAACGGTCTGCATACGCTACGAATGACATTTTGCACAATATGCAGAACACTGGCATACTGAATGAGCCTGATGTGTCTGTTGGGGCAGCTATGCTGTTGCTGCTGGTGGTTGTTTGGAGATCGAGTGATGACGTGCCCAGAAGTATATAGCATGAATGTAGAAAATGGTGAGTTGCCCAGCTTGAATTAGCATCTCATAAGCCCATAGAATGAGTCTGGCTTCACCCTGTTGAGTCAACTTGTATGGAAATTGACCTTGAAACTGTCCAAACAAGAAAGGGATGCGATTCTTAAAATGGTCCCATCGTAGAATACGGGTTTTGCTACCGCTCCCGGCACATGTTCCTATTTCTATGATCTTGATCATCAAGAAGAGCCTGGAAACAAAATGGGTCAGCTGCGGTCGCACTTCTTACGGAGTTGCCTACATGGTGACCTTTGCGACACATGTTACCCATGGAAGATACAAATTGGCTTTGCTTCATCACATCAGCGGTGTCTGTACAAATTGGTTTTGTATATTTCTGACAAGCAAAACAAACATGTTGTTAATTTCAATAAGAAATACGTAAGCATTGCTCCGAGAATATTGGTTTTCCAATAACATTGCACCCTGGAACATTGCATTGCCCTGTGATTTTGGAACTATGCCAAGCATTTATGTGTGCAACTTGTGCATAATTACTTTTTGCTACTCTCAGTTTCTATGTTGACCAATTGCTGACAATAAAACTTGATTTGATTTGATTTGATTTGTTCAAAGTACTACAGGCACAATTCAAATGCGTTGATGAAAATATTGTCAACCAGTTTTTGACATCCACGTACAAAGTGTCTATCAAAGCCAGGTGTTCAATTTGTCGCGAAATGCAATTGCTGGGGTCTTTGAGGCTGTTGTTGTCAAATTCTGATTCGGGAGCAAACTTTTTAAAAGCAACCTGCAAAGCCATGTCTGTCTTTTAATCAATCTTAACTTTTCGCTGTAATGACAGTAATGAGCAGTTAACAATAAATTATTAATCGTCATCATCATCGTAGTCGTAGTATTGTGGTACTGAGGCTATAGCCAGGTTCCACAATTTGTACACACATGAGCTCGCTTCCTCGTATCCTCTGTGGCTGGCTCCTCCTGCATCGATGTAAATTCCACCAACTAATGACTCCACAAATTTATCCCATCCCCCGAACCTGTTACGCTCTGGTTGACCATTATTACTCTCGCTCATTATTACAAGGTTCTTGAGGCCCAATTTTTTTGCAATTTGCAATTGCCTTTCCTTACAAATCATTGTCTTTCGTTTGTGGTGTAGCGTGCCTTCTCCATCCTTTGGACAGTTTGCAACAATATGCTTCAATTAGATGCATTTACTACAAATGGTAAATACTGACCTGGGGATACTTG
>JAQIYH010000050.1:0-15198 GCA_034700885.1 Paratullbergia callipygos | reverse complement strand
GCAAACACTCCGTAGAAGTACAAATGACAAAACATGCCTTCCTGTGCTAGGAATCCTGTTCGATTTACGTTTCAAAATGGGACAATCACTGCGTTTGATTTTTCTTGTTTGTAGCTCAGATAATGGTAGTGCCGGTGGCGGTCCCTAGCGACCGGCCAACTCTGCTATGGCATATTAAGCCTGCTTCGCGTCGCTCCTGCTGCAATATGGACTCCTTGACTTAATGGACTTTATAATATAGCGCGTAAACGCAACTTGATAGTGAATATGCATTCACAAATTTTGCCGCAGAAGCCTATCTAATTTTGATATCCCTAAACCCCGTTTCGTCAGCCACCCCAGTTCCAGGCACATGAAACGAGAATACTTCTCAAGTTGTTGGAAAAGGAATTGGTCTGTGGAATAATTATCCTTTCCAAGATTCCACTCTTGTAACGCTATTCTAATTAATTCTAACCTAACCTAAACTATCGGCAGGGAACTGAAAGCGATACGCTGGTCAAAATTGAAAGTAGATGTTCTGAAGCTAATAAATTGGTAAGAATAAGAAAAGGGACTTCCTACCAATGCCCTGTCCTTCTGACACGTCAAACCTAATTGCAGTTCAGGGAGAAAAAAATAGAGCAATTGGACTACACACCTCTCAAGGCGGCAAAGCGCTGTACAACATATAAGGTAATGGTTTTACTAAAGGCTTAATCCTAAATAGTCATTACAAGTAATGGAAACAGGAGCACTTGGTACCGAATACAACCCAAATATTACGAATGGTTATTTCCATCATACGGTTGGGCTCATATGTATAGGCGTATATATATAGGGACGTATATAGGCCGTCCTGGCTAAAGTCAGAACTTTAGTTGCTTTGAATATCAAACCGTTGGACATAAGCCCATAATTTCGTAATTTCGGCCTGAATTCCAAAATTAATACTGCCGGTAATGGAGACACCTCGCATTTCCATGACACAAAGGTGTCGAGACCCCATGTGAAATTTAAGCCGCTTAAGACCTCCATCTAATTTCGGCAATGTTAGGTACGATGATTTCGCCATGCATAGGTAGGACTGCGCACAGTTTCAATGTGTTTTTATAGCCATGAGACTTGCTTAGGTTGTAGTGCAGAATTTAATGCTCAAATTTAAAGCCCCTGACCACTGCAAGTCATTATTGTCTTATGCAAACACCTAACAAGGCTAACAATTGTGCATTTAACACTAAACTCAGCATTGATTCGTCGCATTGACGAAGCAAAGTCTTACGATAACATGGCAATCCTGATAGCCTTATGTACCTCATACCTACCCCATTGTTAGGTCTAAGCACATACAGCATGGCATAAAAGTCCCACACCAAACCTCCCCTCGTCCGCTTGGCCCTTTAAAATACATTGCGTTGAAGAGTTCAAGTGGGTGCCGGGGGCGACGTTTTGTGGAACTGTGGTAGGGACTTTTGTGTCAGGCTGAACATAAAATTGTGGCCAGGAAAGTGTGACGAATCATGATCAAGGCTTACCGTGTCATACCCGACACACGACTGCTTCCCTTTTGGTATGTCTTGGTTTGCTGTATCGCTTCGCTGTATCGTTTCTCTGTGACCTTTCCAGTGTGCTTCCCAATGTAACCTGAAAACTTTGCTACATATCTTGCTACGTAACACAACAGCTGATGCGTGCACTAGCGCGGCCAATCACAGACATCTTGAATTCTCCATCGTTTACTGGTTGCATATACAATATGCAGAAAAGGCAAGGCATTCGTGTATCACAATATCGTTCTGCCTGTGTTCGGAAAATGTTTCATCATGATCAAACGAATATTCATGGTTCCTGCATGGCACCCTCATGAACCTCATATTCAAATCCGTTAGATCACTACATTTCATTGCCAGACCAAATATCATCTGACCATGCTTCATCGCTTCCTGCTGGACAATTTTTCCAAGGCAACTCCCACAGGTGCTCATGCGCTAATTCGATGCAATCATCTGTCCCGTCATCATAGTACATATCCTCTGTCTATTCTTCATACGTTTCGTGAAGAACGTTAGTTCGAAATGATTTTTTGGCCTCCTATACGTTGCGAAGTCTGAAATGGCGCCACTATGGCTGCGGCGGAATATGCTTCATCGTTCCGTGCCGAAGACATCGAATATGCCTTGTGCGTTCCTCAACCGATAATTTAAACTATGCTCATGCGGTTTGAACGCCTGAATTGATGTTTATACACGCATCAATGGCTGGGGCGGCATTCGGTTGATGAGCCTTATGAACCTCGGGCTATATGATATTCTGAGGTTGTTCTGCACGCGTTTCAGTATCCCCGAAATATAAATGCGCACGGACAGATGCACATCCGGACACGGCGCGTTGCACTACTTAAAGTGTGACTTGAACATCTCAAATGCGGCGGGCTTCATGGTGATACACATTATGCTCCTCGAACCACATGATATTCTGAAGTTTTACTGCACGCGTGTCGGTACCCCAGCAATATAGATGCGCACGGACAGACGGACAAATAGATACAGGAACAAAAATAGTACGCATTAGGGCGGGTTAATAATCATCCGAACGGACAACCTAGTACCCTACCTTCTGGAACAACAGACTATGAAGTAAGATCATGATTGTTTTTCAGTGCAACCGGACAAGAGAAGAAATATATACGGTCGGAGACACAATGATCCTTTCCCCCATGTTGGGGGCAAACAAGATATCCTATGATTTGGCGCTCAATATAATGAAAGCCGACCCCAGCAAAGTAGGTCTTAATGCTAAGTATGAGCACCTTCTGTTGTTGGTATATGACCTAAATAGATCAATCCAACCCGAATTGAATTTTAGGCGGCCGACCTCCTTCCAAAACTAGTTCTACAAACTGGAAGCATGACGGTATGTCTAAGCCTGCTTGCGATAAAAAGCATGCTCCCGGCTTCATTCGAATTTTGCAAGGAAAGTCAAGCAGGTGGCGCGTCCTCTCCGCCAATTACAGAATGCCTTTCGGAATGAGAGCCGTCGTTCACTTTGAATGCTACCAAAGTCTGATTGCTATAAAGTGTGCGTGCCTTATATGGGACTTTTGTAAATCTGGAAAGGAGTACAAGGAAACAATAAATGCACAGTCAAGTAGTCCATGTAGTTCAGACACATTAATATGATATACTAATATTGGAGCTCATTTGCGCACGGATAAATCCATCCTGCTTGCTACTTTTGCTGCTAGAAGTCATTGGAGCGTGGAAATTGAAACTATGTAAAGAAAAGTGGAGTTTAGCTTCTGCGATGCAAACATAGAGGCTATAGCTGCGCATTGGGTATATGTATTCTCTCTATCACTCTCTGCAACCTGAATGACATTCGAAGAATTATGCAAACGCTGCCCGGCATCACTGGTGCACTCTCTCAGTTATTTCATATGTCCTCTTTTGATATTCCAAGCTGCATTTAAACCTATGGTTGTCAGCCATCAGGCACGCTATCAGTGCGAGGTGGATGGAGAGCGAGGCCGGCCAGACTGAGAGCTACGCCCAGTGGGGACCACACAGCGCATACAGGGAAGCTTAGGAAAAGTGAAGGCAGGGAAGAGAGAGAGCAGGAGCAGCAGATTTATGGTACTCACGCACTACCAAGTCTATCCCATTAGACCCACGGAATGTAACCCAGAGGATTGGGAAAAAACACTGGCAAAAAGTCCAATCCATGGAAACCCCTGGGATCAAACCACGTGTCTGTCAGTGAGAGAGCGAGTGCGCTCGATATTAGACCCGCATGCCTCATCTGCGGTGCGTGGAAATGCCCCTCGCTTGATATATCTGCTTATATTATTGCTTGCAATTGGGAGCATAAAACGAGAATGCTGCGGTGTTGTTCTTGCTTTACACAGTCGCTTCTGCTTGTGTGTTTTACCGGGAAAACTATTAGTTTAGTGTGTTCACCTTATGCGGCCTAGGGCTCCAACCTAGCCTGTCTGAAACTCTCAATCTATTTCAATTGTTTAATTTAACGTGCTTAACATATTCTGATTTTAACAGATTAGTGACATTGATCTCGGGAAAGTTACGCTCTTAACCGTCGGGCTCCCACAGGTAAGTTGACGTGTAGGAGACGCTTGCGCTAAGCGTGCAATAAAACTGTTGTGTACAGGTGGCGACTGAGGCAGGACTTCTATCCTTCTTGGACCACCTTAGAATTGTTATCAGATCAGGGAAGTCTACAATCGCCTGGAGGTTGACCGGAGTATTCGCCGGCATAAATGTATGATTGCACAATCAACAAATCATTTACTCAAGTTAAATACCATGCCAATTTTGCGAATGGGTCGTCGTCCATTGCAGAAACCAAGGCAACGAACAAACGCGCATTTTAGATGGAGGAGGTACCTTCGAACCGATGAGGTAAGAGTTATAATCGATATTCTCGAACTTCAAATAATTAAAGGAAAATCTATCGCAAGAGATTTTTGCGAGAGATTACATACAATCAATTTTTATTACATACAATCTTTTCGATGATGGGAAATGAAGTGATCAAGTCTTCGTCCATGCGGTGAAGTCTTGACCGCCTCGAAATGTAGTACGCGAAGGAAGAGGGACAAGGACTCTGCCCTACTCAAAATAAGAATTAATTGCTGGTCCATATTTAGCTTACTAATAAATATTGGAAACTTCGCTTTTTCAAATGACGCCACTCCTCCGCTGCTGCCGTCTGTCCCTTTAGAATTGGTGGTGAAGTTTCCATTTTGTCGTGGCGGAGGTTTCCCCTCCCTTGGTTAATGCGATGCAATGCAATGGTATTGCCGTGAATGGGGTGATGGAGTGTAGTGAGCTGAACACCACTCCACTGCTGTTGATATCGACTGCTGCTGCCAATCCACTCAGTGTTGCTGCCGTACTACTGTCGCTGTTGAATAGTTGCTGTTCCATAATTCTTCTTTTTCCAACAGTTCCCACAACTGTTGGCAATCCGGTCGTTGCGATGCACTGCACTGAGTTGTAACGTTGAGTGGATCACCCGATGTGTACCACTCCACTCTTCTGCATAGGATGATGGAGTGTAGTCGAGAATACTACTCTTTGCTGCTGTTGCTGGTGCAGTGGTAAACCATGCGACTGTCAATGTGATGATCCCATGAAAATGTGTTCGTTGTTTTTGCCAACCGCAGGTGCATGATGACTGAGAATGATGTAAGATGCACTTCTTCTTCATTACACATTGTGCATCTCGTAATTTTGCGGGGAGAGATTATGATGACGAGCTGATACACCAGCTCAGAGGAGAGTATGAAGCCAATGTAGCGAATAGGTGACAAAAAATCCTCTCATTTTCTCTGGTGCTCATCTATTTTTAGATTTTTGCCCTATTTTCTTTTACTTGTGCTGAATGCCGTGCTGCCAGTTTTCCTACGTTCCCATTATACCGTGCTCTTTGCCTTCTGATGTCTAATTCTTAAAACTTTAACCTAACCTAACCTACAAAAAGTAGTCAACGGACAAAGAAGTAGATATAAGATGTATGTGAATACTGGTATTTGTTTTTTATATAATGAATCAGATTATTATTACTTTAGAATTAGTTATTTCGCTTCGTCAGTATCCATTGTGAGAGACGTATCTTGAAGTCTTCGATGCCCAAGTTGGTTCGTCACAGTTCAGTTGGGAGCTGATTCCAGTCTAGAGTGGCTTGAAGAAAGAAAGATTTATTGTAAAAACAGAGATTGGATAGAGAGATCCGTGTTATCACTTGATGATTTGCCCTTGGCTTTCATTCCTTTCCAAGCACTTATAATGTCAAATGGTTGATGTAGTTGATCCTAAATGTTTCTTGGAACGTTATTTGAGACGAGGATGATATTGAAGTGATGCAAAAGTTTGTTGAAGGCGATGGCAGGCACATTGTTGAAAAGTAGTCGTTCATTTCGTTGATGTCAATGTGAACAGGATTTTTGGATTTCTTTCTTTCGAATTAATTTTCCTCAATTTCTTTCTACGTAACTCGACACAGAATTTGATGGCAGCATGATCACTAATTCCAGCTTCTAAAGCTTCAATGTTAGTAAATTGCACTGCATTGGCCTAAACATGATCAAGAAGTGCACCATTTCGTGTTGCACTAACCACAATCTGAGTATAATTATTTTTCTCAGGTAGATTGCAGAGTTTCAACGTGTTGAATGTCTAGATTAAGGTCACCGCGGATGATGCACTTTGAGTCTTTAACACTATCTAGCATGAGCCTAAGTACTCTTCGTAAGTCAGTCGGATTTAGCCTGTCGCGTTTATAAATACAAGCACAGAAGAAATGGGCAAATTTACGAAGCTGGATTTTGATTAGAAGGTATTCAGTTCTATTTGAAATGTTTAAACTCTATTCCGTTTGCAAAACTGAGCACATTGGGTGTTCCTTGTACAGAAACATTACACCCCCACCTTTCTTTATCGGTCGATCGCTACGATGAACTTTGTACTCAGAGAATTTAAGAACATCCATGTTAGGGGACAACCACGATTCTACATGTACACAAAGATCCACGGAATGAACATTTAATAAGTTTATGATTCGAAGATACGTAGGGGTTTTCACAGATCTCACATTCATTAGCCGGCCACTGACACCCGATGGTAGTTTTGTAATATTGCTGGCAACCGGATGTCAATTAGCACGGGTAGAGGCACGCTTGGAGTTAACGTATGTAGGTGTTGCGTCAGTGTTCGGATGTTCAGGTGATGGTTGATTAACTGTTGCAGGTGGTTGGCTAATATCGAAAGATTGAAGATTGAATTGTGCGTCGAACATGACGTTGATTCGTAGCATTAGCGATGCACTCGCTGTGTATTTTCATATCAATCCAAGCACAATAATTCCTGCTAATAGCTGAATCTTCTTTTGGTGGATACACAAGCGATTGAATAGTTGCCAGCAAGCCAACACAAATCGGATTGGATGACGAACTATCGCGTCGTGCCCTGCATACGACCGTATGCTTACCATGGCTTGGTGAATGGGGTGGGTGCAAGATTGCCAGTGTGCTTCTCGATGTAATGGTCTAGATTGGACTTTTGCAATGCGCTACAAGCTTATCCTCTTTGTCCAATTGTATTCGCCACCGCGGTCACTCACGCGCATATCCTTCACGCTTCACTATATGCTGGTGATACATATAATATGCAGCAAGGCATGGAAATATGCATAATATGGGATAGGACGCTTGTACACATGTATAGGGTTATCGTGCTAACTTTGCTCTGAAATGTGCTTAGCGTCAGACAACTTCAGTAGTTTCCAACTCAAGCATGCCAGTTAGATATGCAATGGCATTATTAGACCGTATATCATCTGATCATGCTTCTACGCTTCCGGCTTGTATTCCTAGCTGTACATACTGCTTGTATTACTTCTCCTGGCAGTACAAATCCTTCCTAACACCACAAATCATACCACAGTGTTGAATTGTACTACATATCATCTAGTTTCGCCTCATCGTTTCTTCCTGAACACAATGTCTATGATGTAAACACATTTATCATTGAGAATAACAATCCGATATTTTCCCGCATTACGCCACCGTACCATACATCATCTGAGCATGCTTCATATGTTTCGTGCAGAACCGAAAATTTAAACCATTTTCCAGCCGTTTGAACAGTTCAATGTCTGAACTAGGCGTTTTGCAAGCGCACCGACGGCTACTGCGAGTTTCACGATGGAAAGATTGCGCTCGCACATTGACGTCAGGTACGCTGCAGGTGCGTCAGTTCCCCAAGAAAATAAACCGATACATCAACATAGACAACTGAGTAGTCCATAAGGACTCTGCGATAAGGGTGGCAGAAGAAGGTTTACGCAAGTAGACGTGGAAGCAATTACTCGGCACATGCAAAACTGATATATCGCAAAGAGGGTTCAAGTGCCTATCGCGCTAATTCTGGGAATATAATGCTAGTGCTTCCAATCACCAAGACACGTAAAGCATTGAGCAGAATTGAGAAAGGCTGCGACAGCATTTAATATATCTCTCTAGTAGGGGAGATACAGTGCACACGCCCAGTCAAATCAGCCTACCCTGACCATATGTCCTGCTTGGAGCTAAGCGCGTTAAAAACAGACGTCTAACACACTTGACTTGTCAATCTTTTAAGCCACTGCACAGTGGGCCACAGGCATTATTAGAAACGAATAATCATTGCAAATGCAATTAGTAGGAGCACATCGATTGACTTTTAAGCTAGTAAATGCACTATCTACAAGCGTCGAAGGATCCATAGCCTGGCGCGGCCATGGTTCAAGCAAATCCTTGGGCGATCCTCCACTTATCCATTACGACTGCTTGCTTCCTACAGTCCCTAAGACCGTCCTTCGGGGCTTGTACGTAGCTACGTATAAATATTATAAAATCTGTAAAGCAATATCCCAAGCTTGCATACTACGTCTGCTTAGCGATCTACTTCATCGTCTCATTGTTGGTTTGTGCAGTTATTTCTCAGTATGCATGTGTAGTTCTGGCATACAAATTGACCATACAAATGTCCTGCCAGAAGCATTTGGCTTCAGCGACCGGCTGCGGCATTGTCAGTGTGCTTCTCAATGCACATGAAGCTTTCACAAGGAGAATAGTCAGAACTTGCGACTTTAGAATCGGCTAGTTCGAACCTGCAGTACGGCACTTAAATCGGTACTCTAGGTTCACTTGGTTTAAGTTTCGAGCAGAGGTGTTCACATATTGCATCATAATGCAAGCCTTTTTCTTCAATAATTGACTACAGGTTTTGTCGTGTGCTTCTCAGTGACCAGGGTTAATTCATATACAGCAACACAGTACGAAGTTTGCCATCTGCTTCACCTTTTGTTCACCTATACTGAATATCCTCAGAATTCGCTTCATCCAAGTTTAACTTGGATCCTGTCCCTGAATCTTGTAGTCCGCCATTAACTGCCTTTCAATTGGCACTGCTAAATTTCGTGAAGCCATACTCCATACTAGTTTTTTCTTTGCCTTCTGTTTCACCGTTTGCTTGGAAATGCCATATACGTGCTCCTCAACCTATACTTGGAATACTTCCCCACATTACAGTTCAATGCCCTTTGTCTCAAAACTTCTGAAGTGTGCTTCTATATGTACAGAAACATCTCAAAATCTAGTATTTCGTGCTGCATATCCTCAATCATTTGCTTCCTCCTATAATGGTGACGTTGTCGGGGTTGCAGTCTCATTGTACTTCTGGAACTCGTATTTGTGGAGTTTTACTCTTCCCTCTGGCCTTTGCTTCGTCATTTTCTTGTTGCTTTCAAAGTGTGCGTCTCAGTGTACACATTTATCTCAAACGCTGTAATTCATTCTACATATCCTCTACCATTTGCTTCACCATTCGACTCTCGAATTTCCAGTGTGCTTCTCAATGCATTGTTATGAAAACGTCCAGCACAGAATGTGTAAGCCATCGCCGTTTGCTTCGCTGATTCCTGTGCTTCTTTGCACTATGAAGCAGCGGATGTTTCCACATTGATTATCCTCCACGTGTGCTTCATCGATTCGTGCTCCAGGCATTCCTTTTCTATAAGCTTGGATACAACTGCTGTCGCGGCTTGATGGTGATGGACATAGCGCTTCCATTGCTACACGTCAAACATACCACCGCCGCAAGCATCGCATGTCATCAAAAAAATAAAGGTCAATGGGCGACAGACATCTACTAATCCATTGGCACTCTACGGTGTGCTAATGAATGTCCACGCGTGACCGACATTTGCTAATGCGTAAGCACTCTTCGATGTTCTAATAAACTCAGGTTCCGTCGAAATAGTTTCAAGTGATATTGTAACGACAAGTGGACCGGAAATATTACCAATTTAATGAATTTTGCTCTTCAAGAGCTACAAAACCAGCTGTATTATGCATTCACAATATGAAAATTACAGACAATTATGCATGCTATCTTTGACATGATGCCCTTGGCTTTTATGAACACTAAAACACTTTGTGGTTGAATTTATGACTATGAACTCTACATAGTTTACAAGTTCTATCGCCAAGTTAAAAACACTGACCACATCATGCCTAAGAAAATTGGCCCAAAGTCGAGGGACTTGTTTTAGATTTTTTGAGGGTGGAATGACGGAAAGGGAAAGGCTACTCGCGGATGGAGTTCGCATATCTCGACAAACAGCATCTAACATCCTCAACGGAAAATAAAGATATGTGAAAACAAGTCAAAAGGTCGAATCGCCGGTCAAATATCACCCCTCCCCCAATGTACCATCCCGCATTGTAGTGAGAAAAATTTACCCTATCACGAAACGAGAAGACCCACAAACCCAGCGTGTACTACCAAGTAAGCTTAAGGTTTCACGGGCACTATCCGAAGAATTGTAAATATTAGGAAAGAAACCAGCCTGTGGCCAGAAAATCCAATCTACACAAACTAACCAAAGGTCATAAGCAGATTAGGAAAACCAACTGTAGGAGGTTCTACGAACATGCTATGGCCGAAAGTAAGAATTTGTGGTCAGGTTAGGCGGGGCAAACTTTGGCCTACATAATGCCGCAACATCTCGTACAGCGAAGAAAACGGTTACCTATTCTCATGCCGCAGACCAAAAGCTTGGGATCACTATCATTCATTATTGAGACGTCCTAGTCGAGTCACAGGATGCCGCACCCTAGCTGGTTTTGGATTTGAATATCTTGAAAGACATTTAAAAGGCGCCCCACGAAAGGGATTTGGAATCTCTACCAGGAGGAGTGGAGCACCAATGATCAAGGTTTGATCGAAAGGATGACACTGGCCATTTTGTACAAACCACAAGCGGCAAAGTGTTAACTCTGGGTGCCAGGGAGGAATTTTGATAATTTGTGAAAAAAGCGAATGCATGATATATTCACCCCTTTCCGCGTTTAAAGTTTTGCGGCTGTTCTTTACGAAAGATCACAACGTTCACCTTCACCTTCACGTTCACCTAAAAAGTTTACGAAAGAAGGTGAGCAAGTGGGTCCTAGTTCTCAAGGATTGAATCTTTGCTGGCTCAGGCCAGTGCATGAAGCGGGACGGGGGTGGGACCAAAATTACTTAATCACAGTCAAACCTACATAGTGACGATCTTTACTTGCTCTGGTTGTGCTAAGATTGACTAAGAATTGGAACTTTGTGAAGGGCAATGCAACTCAATGCAAAATGTAAAGTTCAAACAGCCGTGCCTCGTAAACTGTCGAGCAAGAGTGAGGAAATTCTCGTCCGACACGCCTAGCACCATGTAGAAGTGAATGGGAAACAATTGGACTTTTGGAATTGGACTTTGATACATGGTTTAATTCGTTTTGTAGTCTACCCCTGGCCCGATGTGCACTGCATGGGCAAAATACTTTGTCTGAAGAACTTGATACCGACAACATTCTTAATTGTCCTAATTCTACTAACTAGGAGTATTAGGAGCCAACATAACTACAGTTCGAGTTCCGTGGTCTTGCAGAAATGTTCTTGTTAAACAATTTCGCTTCCGCACGGCAGCATATGTATATATGTTTGCCAATATAGATGCAGCTAAGTTCTCCTATTTGAGTGAGCAGGTAGTTCTTCAGACGCTTAAATATAGAGGTTTGGCTTGGGTATTCAGTTGAAGGTCCGCATCTGGCGCATTCCAAAAAGGCGAAAAAAGACAACTCTTGTGGCAAATGCATGATATGGGCAAAGCGAGCAAATTGTTTACGTATGAATTCTATTCGCAGCGTTTCAACCCATCCAAAGGGCGGGTGACTTCCAATACACAAGGGTGAATTTGTTGATCTGGTTGAGGATGAGGGTGAGAGCATACAGAGAGGATCTAGTTCGGAATGGCTTCCTTTGGTGTGACTGTTTCGGATGATTTGTGGTTGTAGGAGTCCAGTGTGCTGTCCTCAAGAAGGACTGGGTTTCAGAATTACGACTGCGCATCAGAAATTCCCGTCGGACTTGTTCACCAACATCTGATCTCAAATTGTTTCGGTTTGGCAGTAGGTTGAGGAGCTGAATGCATTTCTGATTTAGTCCGGGATCAGGCATGAATTACCGAAATTAGTATGTACACTGGGACTGCAATTGACATCTTACCAACGAAGAGTTTCATGTAACTCGGCCTTATAAATGTGAATTAACGAAAGTAAAATTTTATTGCTGGCCGAAAGAGAATCAACTAGAGTGTTGTGTTTAATGTGCAACTGTAGCATTTTAAGATTTTCGTCTTTGGCATATATGTACTACTCGGTTGCCGCTATCATTCACGTGTATTGAAGTAATTTGGTTACCAGTACACCTGCGTGCTGGTTGGACCTTCCATTCATGGGCATATTTTGATAACGAGTCAAAACATCTCTTTCTAGGAAGTTCCGATCGAGGTTCGCAAGGAATTGGAGAAATTATATGTTCCTGCACCATACGTAAGTACAAAAATTTAGTTTAGCGGGACAAGGCTTCGAATGACAACTCGCGTTGTAATTAATCATATTTGGTATCCATTAGTGCAGTGGAATTTGTGGCAATAGAGCCGTCCTAAATTGCCAAATACCTTACTTGCGGTGCATAGTTAACGAGTTCGCACAAAACCGTGCCTATTTCCGAAGGAATGACGCTTGCCTTTTAGAACTTACAGATCAATAATTTTTGCTTCTGTTTAATGAGTGTATGTATGATTTTTGAACCTTTCTAGTCTGCTTGTTGCGAAGTTGTGCCGAACATAAGAATTTGTAAAGACTTGGACGGATACAACCACCCTATTGATCAGTTCGAAGTTGCGTAGACCAGAGGCGCTGTCCAACAAACCGCGATTGACGCACATCTAATTGAATGACTGCTGAAAATAAAACGCAACTTTTAACCTTACTCGGTGAAACCAATTCTTAATTTACCGCACTCAAGCAATCAGCATGTATGAACTCCTCCCTTTTGAGCGTCCCCATGTCGGGCTTAGGCCAATTGTGCATCTACAGCACTTTCAAAACAGTCTTCGAACATAATTCCCGAAGACTGCTGTGAGCAAACAGTGTTCCATTGCTTACACAAGCTACTGATAGTCGCAGTTTTGAGATTGGCTTCGTTATCAGTAAGAAAAATTTTAGGTATTCCATAAATGTTGAAAAGTGATCTTTTGAAGACTTTTCCAATTACATTTGACGTTGAAGCGTGTAATGGAAACAAGATAGCAAACTTTGCGAAAGATTCTACAACCAGCAATACAATGTTCGGCATTTAAAAGTACCACTTTCCCGTTAGCAACTGAAACAAACAATTGAAAAACATAGATGGGCTAGCTGTTAGCGGTCAACATTTTGAACATTCTTTTTAAATCTGTACCGCTTTAGGCTTGGCAGGAAAGTGCCCATCCATGTTTTCTAACAAAAATTGTTTTTAGCTGTTGCTGAGTGGTACTTTTAATTGCCGAACATTGTATGTATTCAAAGAGTTTAATGACTAAATGAAACCTTCTAGAAGTTCTGAAAAGAATCGGCACGCGCAAATGGTTGAGTCGCAGAAATTATTAGGCCAGCCAGCGGCTGTGCTGATGTGGCAAAGGAAAATGAATAAACAAGGCGAACTGTTTCTTTTGGGTTCCGCCGACTTTAATCCTTGAAGCACTATCCGGAGTCATTCTGGTCCAAGATCGGATGATTCAAGAACTGGATGCTGGTTCCGGGTTCCAGGTGCTCAAACACTGTAACTGTGTTGGTGCCAACCCGCAAGATTGGTGCGGGCACATAAAGCGTTTGCTGCGGCAAAGCTTTGAAGTAGCGCCCCAGTACGGTGTAGAGCCCTTATTGTTACTCAATGTTAGGTTAGGTTAGGTTAGGTCGCCTATCAATGCTCTCCCAAGTTATAAGGCCAGGGTGAGATAAAAATCGCCGTGACATGGGGGTGAACCCGATGACATGAGGGTGGACCCGATGACATGAGGGTGGACCCGTTTGTGACGATCGTTGGATCCAAGATGGGGCCATGACGATCGTCGGATCCAAGATGGGGGCTCGTTGGATCCCAGATGGCGCCCGACCCGGTATGGCCGACCAAGATGGCGCCAAAAATTCTTGAAATTTTTTAACTCTTTCATTTTTACATCTTTAACTTTAACTTTACTTTTTCCATGCTATCTGTTCTGATGGCGGCATACTACACATATATGTGTGTTGTCTGTTCTACTTACAAATCCGTTGACCACATGCTACAAGATTTTCTAACTAACCTCGTGCTTCAAACTTTTCCACAATCGGATTATTTATAAACCTAGCTGATCTGCACAACACATGTTGCGCGCGATAAAAACCCACCCCACCAAATTCAGAAAATTGAAAGTAGAACTCAGTCCCTGGTGGCCGGCCGCAGAACAGTCAACAGCCAATCACAGAACGTGCGTGCCTGGCCGCATAGCAAGGGGTGGTAGCGAGAAAACGGTTCCATATTCTCCTATTGGCCTGAATTTGCCAATTTTCATCCCTACCACATTGCACTACTGTGCCATACTGCACTATACCTGGGACTATAGTCTAACGTGGGAACATGCATAGGTACTTCCCACAGCACAATCAAACATGGCGAGAAGGTTGCCTCTGAAGCCTAATCGTAGAAGGCTTGAAGTTCAATGGGGCCTCACAATAACTACGGCAAACAATCGTTCGACAAAATTGGGTACTGTGTAAGCTCCGCAACGGTACTCCCATCCATATACCGATTTTACTAAGGACATGAACATGAACGTGGGGACTTCGGAAGGGTGTCAACATGGTAATTTCAGAGGGGTGTCAATTTGGGAAGTTCAGAAGAGTGTCAAAATGGGGATTTCAGATGGGTGAAATTTGGGGACTTCAGAAGGGTGTCAATATAAGGACTTCAGAAGGGCTTCAACACGGGGAATTGTCTCACGGTGTCAACATGAGGAAATTTGCTCACGGTGTCAACATGGGGAACTCTCTCACGGTGTCAACTTGGGGAATTCTCTCACGGTGTCAACATGGGGAATTCTCTCACGCTGTCAAAATGGCAAATTCCCCCACGGTGTCAACTTGGGGAATTCTCTCACGGTGTCAACACGTGGAATTGTCTCACGGTGTCAACATGGGGATTTCTCTCACAGTGTCAACATGGGGGATTCTCTCACGGTGTCAACATATGGAAACTTACTCACGGTGTCAACATGGGGAATTCTCTCACGGTGTCAAATGGGGATTTCCCATAGGGTGTCAAA
>JAQIYH010000049.1:0-15377 GCA_034700885.1 Paratullbergia callipygos | reverse complement strand
ATAACTAACGAGAGATTTCAATAGCCTACGACCAAGAGATTCCTAGGAATACATAATCCGAGTTCGTATTCTGTACTGTATTAAGGATTTGAAGCAGAACATGAATTTGCAAAATTTTATGGCTTGTTGTGTACAGTACAGAGTACAGTACAGTATTAGAGTGAATTTCCTCTCATCTCATCATTTTCGTTTCTAATCCTCTGGTTAGCCAGTGTACCAGGTTCAAGTCTCTTCTCCTTCCTTCTCTGTCTGTGATCTGTACATCCTTACTCGACAAGTTCAATTGTGGTTCTCTCAAATCCCTCAAATTTCCCTGTTCCGTATCCTTCCTAAATTCTACTAAATCTTGAATCTAGAATCAACCCTGGTGCAGAACGACCTGTACAGTAAAATGTTTCATAAGATGACAGAACCTGGAAACTTCAATCGGCATTAATCTCAACATTGTGATTTAATAATTTATTGCAGGTGATTGTGTTACACTGCTGCTGCACAGTCCACAGTGCACGAAATTTTTCAGGTGTTAATTACCATACAGGTGAAATCGGGTCATGTCATTTGTCATTTTTAATGTTACACATTTCTACTACCTACTTACTCTTCAATGAAAAGAAAAGATTGTTATCTAATGAATTAGTGGAATCTCACTCACTCACTCATGGTACAAGAATCTGAATCTGAGTCAAAGAAATTGAGGACAATAGTATTTAAAAAAAAGACCAGGCAGGAAAAGGAGAGAATAAATTGTAATTCGCAAATAGTAACAAAGACTTAATTACAATTACGTACAACTCTAGACAACAACAAGAAAAGTTTACACAAAAGGAAAGAAAAGATGAATCTTGCTGGTTGTTCGCTAAAATCTAGCTGAATGAGATTGAGATCAGATTCGTATTTGTTTATACACAAGGTAGGAATTAGTGCACATTGTGCGTGCTCATGTTACTTTGCTTCTTCAGCATTCAGCTTCGTCGTCCTCGTCCTAAGATTCTGCAAATGCAGTAGCCAAAAAAGAGAACCAACAAGTCAAGTCAAGTCAACAACAACAATCTTCATCGTCGTCATCCTCCTCCTTCGCTTCCTGTCTATTCTTCTTCATTTGCCAAAGCATTTGCCTTTTTCCTTTGTTGCAATTAAATGTAAACTTGGATGGAGCAATGCAGCAAGAGCAAATGAGAATCCACCTTCATTCGAGTGTACTTCTATTTAACGTCCTCTCTGTAGGTAAAATGTTGAATAGAACTTCTTCAACTCAATTGCCTTGCCTTGCCTTGCATTGTATAATTGTATTGTGCTCTTGATTGTTGCATTGCCAAAAATGAAACTTTGCTACTTCAACTTACTGCTGCTGCTATTGTAAATATAATTTGTAGAAGTTATTCAACAAATGCTTGAAATTCTTTGGTCTGTTTACTTTTATTTACCATGTGCAGCAGTGTGGGCATGTGGGCATGTGTTGTGTGTACGACGACGACGTATTTTGTCATTGAGTCACTTGCATGGCATGGCATGGCATAAAAGATTCTTAATTTGATTCAAGTCCTTTGTGACGTTATTTTACTACCAGTAGCGGATTACGTTACCTGATGTTGTGTGCTTTATAGCAGCAATTGAAGCAGTCGCAGGTAAAGTTGAACCTTACCGTAAAAGTAGTAAGTGTCAAAATCAGTAACGGGCATTAATTCGCAACTTTTACCTTCTGCTCCTGCTGCTGTCATATCAGGAGTCAGTTGGGTGCCAGACAGGCGTTGAGTGAGTTCGACTTTAAAATTACATGTCATTAGCATTTTCAATCTTACAGCGATCTCTGCGTGTATGACGTATGTGTGAATTTGACGTTTGAACTGTGCCATGCGTGGAGTGCGCGAATTCCGTCAAGTTGAGTTTGAGACAAAATTATAGAAATGTGAAAATCTGCATGGAAAATCGCACTACAACTCTACAACTCCTAGTGTAGTAAGTAAGAATGAATACAGAATCGGTGACGACATCAACTCGAAGACTCAAGGAAAGGTTGCGAGTTAAGAAGAAACAATGCTTGAAATGTAAGTTCAATCCCGACTGTGTTATGCGCAATGCGCAATAGCTTCATTTTCAATTCATATACAATTTTATTCAATTTCCATTTTCATGGTTTTGGTTGTTGAAATTGAAATTATTGCATGCAAACCTTGCTGGAAATACGCTTGAGTTTGATCTCAAATCAAATCAGTATGAAATTTGAAATTACATGTTAATTCAGTCGAGCATATTCAAATTTCAAATTTTGCAAATGAAGTCTTTTGCAACGTCCGTCCGTTCCGTTTGTCATATGCTGATTTTACACATGACGAATCTTAAATCATGTCTCCTAATAGCAAAGCAAAGGGAGAAACGATCTTCTAGCTTGTTGCTTGCTTCGTCGCTGAGTTGAGAAAAAGAAAGAGAAAAGAAGTTCACATAATCGTCATACTATAAAATGTAATGTACGCTATACAGATTTTTTTACTGATTCACAAATGCTACTAAATTGGACCTATTTGGGTATGAAAGTAACAATTTCATGGATGGTTGACTGACGTGCAGTGGAGCAATGATTTTTGTATTTATGTTTATGGCATCTGTATGCATGCCTTGATGGAGAACATTACTTTACTGTAGCGGTACATTTAGTACAACTCACAAGCACAAGTGCAATAGATTCTCTCTTCAAAAGAAACAGATTTTGAGATTTCTTGTCAATATATGATCGTAATTATATGTTACAGAAGAAGAGTTGTTTGTAGTTGTAGTTGAATTGCATCATTTTCAATTTAACAGCAGGTTGCCAATTTCAACCAATATTTTTTGTATATTCTATGTAGCGTTGTTTATTATTCAAATTGGCAGATCTTGACGTCTTTTGTAATTTTGTATATATACACCATTTCCAGTATTTCATATGCTGTTAGATCCAAATTTGATCAACAATTTTGCTCTGTGGAATGTTTGTCCCACGTTCCACCGTTCTACTGAGTTCTGATGGAGCATCTCCATTTTTACGTACACTTTAAACAAATATTTATGTGTATTATATTAATTTAGCTCATACTTGCTTCAATGGACCGAATGGTGGTGATGGTGATACTGGCAGTCAACCACAGTCTTGCAACCAAGAACGACGCCTGGAAGAAAAGTCACCATCATCTAAGAAAGTCGTATCACAAATTGGTCGTATCAATAATGCTCCTCATAATGGTGATTGTGAAGTCTCTTTGTATCCGAATGCATACTATCCACCTGAATTACTTGGTAAATATTTGAATAAGTTACAATTTACAAATACTATGCAGTAGTACTATGTATGTACTTGTCCATTTCCATGTCCACGTGACGAAGTGATGATACTTGATTTCATTTATTGCAGGTGTAGACAAAAATACATGCTTGATGATGATGCCAATAGAAGAAGGACTGATTGCAGAACTACAATCGTTATCTAAGAAGGTATGTCATCAATCATCATCATTCTCTAAGATCACATCGAATCACATGTAGTACTGTCAAGGTCCAAGGTAATCTAAGGTCACGTACGATCATGAGAGGAGAAGAATCACGGACAAAAGTGGCGGAAATAAATTATCGTAGTTACAAGTTACAAGATTGACATTGATTGCTAAGCGCAAGCTGCAGCAGGCAGCAGGCAGCAATGCAAAGAGTTCAATTATGACTACTTTTATCTTTCTTTTTGATCAAGAAATTGGTTTTCTCTTGAAACTACTACGGACTGGTCTCACATAAGTACAACGAACATGTGTACAGCAAGCAAAGCATTTTCTAAAGTGCCAAAAATGACAGGCGTAATCGTTGTGGTTGTGGTACGGAAAGCTTTCTTTCTCCTTGTGACTGACTCGAACACGTAGACTGACACGAAGGAAACGATTATTTTTAGTTTGAATGGTGCGAGCATTACCATCAAAGTAGAGCAACAGAGCAATAGAAGTCGTTAAGCTTTAGGCTTTGGGTGCGATAGCAGTGTGAAGGAAAGCCGACAATTTTTACAAATGCTATCCAGGTTGCATCTGTCAACTTGAATTTTGTATCATTTTGTGTAGTGCACCAAAGTGAAATTATTTTTGCTATGTAATGGCAATGGAAGTGGCAATGGCAAAGTGGTATAGAAATGTAAAAGAGGCAGCAGCAGCATTTCTTGGATACTTTTATGAGATACAATTTGAATGATAAATTCAACTCATGTGTCAAGTCCTCAAGTCCAAGTTGAAAATGAAAATGAATTTAGGTGAAAAAAAGTGCAACTTTACACGACCACTAATAATGCCTAAATTCTTACCGTGCCTCTGTGGGGCTACTGACGCTTTCCACTTCAGCTTTCTCTTTGAAGGTATACGAAATGTTTGAAGCTTATTCCTTCAGCATCCTGCCTCCCATTGCCATCTCCTCAGGCATAACTTTCTTCTACTGCTGCTCTGCTACTGTTATGTTCTCTGGAGAAATTATGTAATGATCCACATCCACACACCAACACCAACTCAAACTCATCCGGAACGCAGCAGCAGCAGCAGTCTGTATCCTCATGACCATAACAGTCCGCAGTGTAATACCACATTTGTATTCTGCACACAATTACAAGAACATAGACATGGGCACAGGTATTTGGCATCACATCGCTGAAGGCAAGACGAACAAGGCACTCGTCTCTCCTTCGTCCATATTCCACAATCTCATTTATCTAAATTTAGCATGCCATGAATTTACGAATTTACGTCGTTCACTTCATCAACCAATCGAAGTCAGGCAGGCAGGCAGGCAAGCGTCGTAGTTGAAGAAGATAAAATGGGTCATTTAGTTTCTTCCCCCAAAAAAGAAACCAAAAAATGATTTTCCGATTCATAAACGTAATAATCAATGAATGAAATGAAACTATTTTGAACTGAACTTCATCTTTTGTCATACGACGTGGTTACATAAATACGTGGTTGGTCGGTCAGTTTGGAATTTCTCCACAAAATTCAATTTTTATTACCAAAATTCAACTTTCAAGTGGCAAAGATGAAAGGGGGAAGAAAGTGGACGGACATTGGACGACAATGCATTCTCAATAATATTATATGAGAAAGTTTTACAATAGATCATGATGTGAGATTGAGATCCTAAAAAAAGCCATGTTGCATGTGTCTGTGTCCGTGTCATGGCCGGGCTTTGGGCTTTCTTTGAGAAGTTTCTTGCCATTTGATGTGTGACAGCAGCAGCTTTGCACGTTTTTATGCGGAATTCCTTAGTCATAGTCATACTCTGCATGCCACACTCTGTAGTATAGTAAGTTTTGGCGATTTCAAGTGGAAATCGCCATAAGAAAAGAAAGAGAAAGTCAAAAACTATTTCAATATGCTTCAAGTATTCTTTCTCTTGGCTTTGGACAATCTTTTCATATGGGGCTTGGGCTTACTGTCCGTCTGTCTGGCTGTCAATGTGTCCGTGGTCCGTGTCCGTCCATCCCTAGACTTTTTATATTCTGAAATTTGTACATGTAGTTGTAGTGGTGCTCCAATGTATTAGACAATGGTCCACTGTCTATAGTGTATTTGCAAGTGTCCGCCGTCCACCGCTTCATGTCATGTCAGACGAATTTATTTACTGTTCATTTCATTACTGTGCTGAGCCTTTCTTTCAGATGATTTGCTTCGAAATTCATAGTCAGTCAAAATTCGGTTCAGAGGAATATCCAATGTCCAAAGTCAAAAATCCATATCGTTCATATTGAAGTAGTAATTGAATGTGATTACTTTGAATCCGTTTACAATGAAGAGGAAATCGTCTGAAATAAACAACACAAGTATTAGGTTGGATGAACAAGTTTCTCATCATGAATATGAATAATAATGTCTCTAAGGCACATTTACTATGAAAGGAATACGTAAATCTTAAGCCTGCCTGGAACAAACAGGAATGGAGAAATGTATGGACAGGCTAGAGACCTTGTCGTGACTTCACTGACTTCCAACTCCTTGGTTGCTTCGTTGTTATAGAATTAGGGAATGAGAATGAGAAGCTCACATTAAATATCTTAAGACATGAACATTGAACATGTACATAAACACTAAACACAGAGCAAAGCTCGCTGCCATACCTGATTTCCAATAATCACAATGCCATGATGCCATGATATACCATGCAATATACCTGTTCAGTACTGTGTTGGAATGGGATGCGATGCCCATGAGATGCATTAATGGAGAAAAGATAAGAGAGCAAGTTTGTGTTGGTGTGCAGTGCAAGGTACAAGGAGCAAAAAACACATTCATTCATGCATACCATAAGTGTAGATACGAGGATACGACAGAAGTAAAAGCAGTGGTTGTATATTGTATACTGGTAGCAGTGCTGCTAACAGGAGCACCCTTACCTTTCCTCGTTGCTTTCTACACGTGAACCGTGATCACCACCACCACCATTCCACCATGCACCAACAACAACCAACCAACCTACTTTTTTGCGAAAACGAAAATCACGATGATGATAAAGAACTACTACTACCACTGCTACCAGTCAGCTTTTGGCAAAGACACTCCACCATCCGCATTCTGTTGCAGACAGTCAGTGAAAGAAAATAGGTGAAAAGCACATAATCCAGTGAATCCAGTGCACGCTGCGACAAGACCTGTTTAAATGTTCCACCACTAAAACGCTTAACCATCACTTTTTGTACTGTTTTACTGTATTGCATTGTGGTTGAGAAATCTATCATATCAGTATTTTCAGCACACCAATTTCAATTCCAATTCCAAATATTGGATATGAAATAGAAAGAAAAAAGTTGCCGTCATCGTCATCCACGTGTAAGAAAAGTTTTGTTGAGAAATCAGAAAAAGTCATTCGTCCATCGTCGTCTTGTTTAGTTTTCCATTTCCGTTTCGGTTTCTACACAGCACAGCACAGCAAGATTCTCATCTTTGCAATTTTGCAAAAAACTATATATGAGACTTCTACGTACTTTGTGACAGGAAATAGAAAAGTGAGTCAGAAAAGGAGCAATCTGAACTAGATTCTGTTCTCACAAAATTGGACACTCATCCATCCACGTGCGTAGTGCATGTAACTACTAAATTCTCATACTGTCATCTGTCATTCTTCATTCCTATGTTTCACATTTTTGTGATAAATCTACTTTGAGACATTTTACAACTGCAAAGTGAGGTAAGAAATATGAACATACGTACGATGAGATTTGCCACTTTCTCCGTGCCACTGCTCATATACTGCTAATTGGGTATAAGCTTGATCTCATGCATCTTGCGTCTTGCGTTACAAGAGTCAAAAGTTGCATGTTGGCGTGCAGACATTTTGTTTGCACCCTACAAGGTTGGACACGTGTGTGTACTCCTAACGTACGTGTACTAGAATGACATGTGTACACTTCTCGTGTAATGACTGCAGCAGCACGCTTAAATTCTTCAAATATAATTTCATCAAGTAGAGGCCAAACATTTTTAGAACCATCATCAGCAAATGCAAAGAAAACTGTACGATTTTCTATTTCTGGTCAAAATCTTCGTGTGTAATAATAAATACAGCCTGCCCTGGCCTGACCCGCTACATGGGGCAATGAGTCAAGGTAACAACTCTGATTTGGGGCGTGCTCATTTTGAGACAGTCCATCGTCAGTACTGCTCTATCATATGCATGGGTGAGTGCAGGGTGCAAGCAGTAGTCGAAGGTTAATAATACGACCCAGAGAGCCTTCTACCCAATCTTTAATTTCCGTGTTTTCCTAAAATAAAAAATAAAAGCAAACATGATTTTTCTCAAGGAACCTCCCTCTATTTTCTTTGCATTTCATTTCATTTCATTATACAACCGTTAGTTCTCCATTCTTAACTTTTTACGACGTACGTATTGAGCTGAATGCATGTACCAGAAGATGGAGATCTTACATGTTCTTCTAATTCAAACAATACTAAACGAGAAGGTGGATGTGAAGAGAAGTTAAAAATACGCTTGCAATTGTTGGCCGCGCGCTGGTTGTACCCCAAGTATTACAATTTATGTTTCCGAAAATTAAATTAAAGCATTTAGATCTGTAGGCGACTGAAGACCACCGTTGAGGTTACAACGTTGCACCACAATCCAAACACAACAAATATCCTACGAAAGACTTACATTAAAGAACTGTAATTGAGTCCGAAAATGATTTGTTTCAAAAGGCGTTGAACGCAACACAGCACAGTTGGACAACCTGCAACAATGTGTTGACTTGACTCATTTCATAAGACATGTCTGCTTGATTCTTGCTATCAGTAATCAGTCATTGCATTGTAATCAAACGGATACAACATTTAATTATAGCATCACGTACAATAGTGCGCGGTTGGTTACGACAATAAAGGACTAGTGAGGCATCGAGATTCCAAGATATTAAGCACATCTACACCTTACACGGTACACAGCACAAACACATACACAATAATCAAAATTATGAATTCCTGAATTGCTTTATAGTAGTTTGCTTTGCTTCTTGTGGTACATAGTAGCGATGCTATTTTAGAAACCTTTGTCGTCGTCGTCGTCGGCTGGACTAGATGAGACTTCTTTTATTAAGCTTCAGTCGTGATTAAATGACCTTTACATTTATTATTATGCTAAAGTCCATCCATAGAGCTACTGGCGCATGTATGTACGTATTAATTTACGTATCCATGTATGAGTAAGAGCGAAAAGGGCAAAGTACAGTCACCGGAATGGAGGACGCGTTGTTGCCCAAAATACACGATGAACATTTTATCAAGAACATCATGTTACTGCCAGGAACCAAAATCCACTTTTCCACTTGGAGGCAACTTTGACGTTCGACGACTGTACGATGATTTTAAGGCGTGATCTTCTTGTAGTGCCTACCTGTCCAACGTGTACATACTTAAACATGCATGGCTGTTGCATAGTATAAAATCAAAGCACAAAGTAAGCACACGAGACACGGGCATCAATGAATTCTAATTGAAACTACTGCACACTGTACACAATAGACTCCCGTTGCCAGCCATTATTGCCTGTTGTTGAAGTGTTGACATATTACATTAGAAAGCATCAAGATTATGTCCGATAACAGTCTTTTTTGCCTTTTATTGTATTACCCAATTAATTTAGCCCTTCTGTTTAGAAAATTCATTTTCAACTATAGTATATTACTGTGGCTTCTGTCGTTCCGTGTTTGCGTGACTAAAGTACTTTCGTCGTCTTCTCTGTTCTCTCCCGTGGGTATATTCGGCATGGCACGGGCACTCCACTCACCATAACTTGGCCAGATGGCCAGAGCCATCACCGCCGCCACGTAATACTTGTATGTATTACGTTCCATGAATGCATTAAGCTAAGCATTATAATGTAGATCATGGCACAATACAATACAAGCAGAAATTTACATGGTCTGACTCTTGTGCTTTTACTCTTTTGTTCATAGAAATATATTTGCATTTTGCATCCAACAATAAACTGGAGCAATAGGAATTAAATTAAATGCATCATTTATCGATACATTCTTGGTTGGCTAACGTGTAATTAATGTGCAATGCTTGAATCGAGAAGTCGCCGTTGAGTTGAATGTTTTTTTTGTCAAAATTTAGACAAGTATGAATTGTAGGTGATCGTAGAGGATGGCGTGATAATGTTGGCGGTGTTGATGACACGTATAACACCTGAAAGCAATAACTGATTTTCCACCAAAAACGAGACCAACACGACACGGGACACGGCACGACATCATCATCACATCTTCTTCAACTATAAATCATGCTAATTATGGATGAGAACAGTGAAAATGTCACATGCTTGTTCGCATTCGCACATATCAGAGAAAAGAATAACGGAAATCAATACACACAAGCACATGGTGCGCAGTAGTAAATGCACGGACGACGGCCATGTCTAATGAAGGATACTTGAACATTGAACAATAATAAATATAACTACTTACATGTATAAGGCAATCTATTGGAATTAATGTTGGTATCTCACAAAGAAATGAGAACCGACTTGTGAATTTCTGTGCATAATGAAATATTGTTACCTCACCCAATTCTCGACTACATGGCTACCTACCTGATGCTTATCTTTCTAATTCTATGAAATTAAATATGATCTAGGGACGTCAACCATACTCAACATACCAAGACGACGATGGCGTTGATGATGGGAATAAAGATGATTATGGATTTCTTTCAAGACAAAGATACTGCAAGAAATTGATTTCCAAAGAATTCTTACGTGACAAAGGTATGAGTTTACTAACGATAAGTTCAATGATGTATTCACAGCTCGATGGTTTGGTTCGTTGTTCGTGCAGCCATATGCAATGACAGTTCAATGTAGTACATGTTTAATTTACAGATTCTGAAACACACCTTCAGCTACCCTCCTCAGAGAATTCAGATCCCAGTCAAACTCAAAGCTGCTATAGGAATTCCAACCAGAAGACACAGAAAAGTGTTGATCGAAGAAACTCATCGACTTTTGAAACCAGCGAAAATCCGTAAGGAATATAAACAATTCCATTCCCTTAATTATGCAATAAGCTTGAGTCCAGAGTTGAGTTGAGTTCCTTGTGGCCCGTATGATGATGGCTTGGCTAAAGATTGATCAAAAGATGAGCTCATTCATGCCACCATGCCTGTCAAAAATGTGCCAAAATAATGCCAAGAACAAAATAATCTCGATTTCGACGTGTGTCAGCACGTAGCGTAACCCATAACATGAGTAAAGATTTCATCAAAACCCCCATAAGCCGCCCCAAATCTACAAAAATAGGAATTCGGACGTCATAAAAATGACACGAGCATCACATCACAACCTTCACAGCACAACCCATTTGCACTACAGTAGTTTCCCATTGTTCAGTCATACTTTCTTCGTTCTTGACACATATGTACACACTCTTCTTCGTATCCTCGACTTTACTTTTACTGCCGCCACACATTCCACATATACGTACATGAACATGGTCGGAGTAGTTCGCGGTCTCGTACCAGTATTCAATTTATTCATTCAACTGAAAAATTTTTTTTTACTGAAAAAGAAGTAAGATTTACTTTTATACTTCGTACTAAACTAATGTCCGTGCGTGTCTGTCCATCTCGCATTACACAAGACAGTTTTCAACCCAGGTAAGAGAAGAGTGCGAGTACGATGAGCATTATTTACTCTGTACTGTCTGTACGTCATCGTCGTCGTCGTCGTCGTCGTAAAGAAAGCTTTATTTACCTTTCCCTCAAGTCTCAAGAAAAGATTTCACAATGCCATTACTCTCTCTCTCTCACTCGTATTCAATTTTCTTGGCATTTTTCTTTCCTCTACATTTGTCGATGACAATTGAATTCCTTTATCTGTGAAAAGAGCTTGCACTAATCTATCCACTATGTGCTGTCCAGAATGCCACGGCATGGCAAAGGAAGACATTATTGTATGTCCCGCACCGCACCTCACCGTTACAGCGAAGAATTTCTCAAAATATCAGCCACATTCCCCAGACATGAACTCAAAATTCTCCAATATTGAAGTCAAGGTTTTCCAAGAATTTCGAACCGTGCAGCAACAACAGATGAGGCATGATTGAAATGAGCCGATTTTTTGTTTACATATAATTATAATGTATTAATTCATATTTATATATACACACTCACATGGTACACAATATTCACAAAATCGACAAAATGTAAACAAGTACAGCATTGTGATTGTAATTGAGATTCTACTTAAATGAGCAACAACACTCAACTCTCACTTTCCCTCTGCATCGCATCACCCTTTGGTACATTATTCGGCTGCCTCAAGCTAAATTTATTACTTTGGTTCAATGAATTGATTTACATTTTCATAACATATTGGGTATTGGGTTACAACATGTGTAATAGATTTTGCACTGTACGAACTACGAAGCACAACAGTGAGGCCGCTTTGACGACTCTGACAGCTTGTTCTATATACAACTTGTACTGCAACTTTTGTAGTACTCTTTTACTGCTGCATGCAAATGATTTAAGCTTGTGTACCACAAGTCATAAATCTCTCGGAGTATCGATTCGTACCATGACATGAGAGGAAACACCGGCTGCATTGCAGGAGAAATGCTGAACTTACAAACAAGACAAATTACTGAACTGATACACCTGGAACTCCAAACTTGTAGAAACATCCGTGAATCCTAAATTACCATTCTTGGAATCTTCCAACGAACTTCAACGTTCAACCCATCCATTCATGGTTGGAATTGGACCATTCTGTCGCTCATTAATCTCCTTGTAAAACGATGACCAGATTTTACGATTTCATGCGTAACATATGGCATAGAAGTGCGTTTGTTGGTATTCATAACTTGCTTTCATGTCACGATGGAGTATCATTAGCATTACAGAGTGTGTCACTAATTTATTATAATAAATTATCGGTATTGGTATTGAAGATACACCGGATCTATTAATTGGTTGATCAATTCAATCTGCATGGAGCAAATCCTGGGTTCAATAAACCTTTTCTTTCTATGATGCGATGGAAATATAATTAGTGTACAGCGTACTTAACAGCAGCTGAAAATTATTGCATGCGCGCATTTATTATAATCCTGCATATGCAAAAAAAATGTATTCCACATGCTGTGCATATCACAATGCACATGCTCAGGCATATTTGTTCGTCCCACTAAGGAGATATCATCATCAGACATCCATTCCCAACATGATGTCCGCAATTATCCTTGGAATGTATCCTATTGCAATGCGATACTATATCTTGAAAAGGTCGAAGGACAAGGAACTCATCTGAGGCTATGCTTATGGTACTTGTAGTGTTATAATTGTGGTTTTTGCTATACAAGAATTACTTCCATATCATTCGAGGGGCACATGGTTATGAGTTCATTTCAATTAGTGCATGATTGCTACGCACTGATATTATTGCTGGGGTCCACCTTGTTACGGGGTAAATATACGCACGAATCTACATAGATGCGTGGATGTAGATATTAGGCTCAGAACAATGCTACAATTCATTAAATTAACATGAGGCCTGAACCAAATACAAGCCGACAAGAATGATAGGACCGGAAAAATGTATGCAAATAAGTCGAGTTTCGCCAATGTTCAAATGTTTGCTGAGTATTATTGATACTCATACCGTTGTAGAACGAACATCCATACGTTTCCAAGATGTTCGCACTGGCCTTGACTTACAGGTTGCTTCTCGTATGCATCGCAACAGGGGAACTTGTACCCGATTCGTTCCTTCGTGAGTCTCTCTTCCCCAACACGGCTCCTTTCCTACGATTCTCTAACAAGTCACTGGACGTCCCACCAGAAATCAGGCGGCATCTCATCTGGAGACGGAAAGGTGCTTCTACCTTAGCTTCTCCTGAATCTTGGTCGGGGCAAATGCTTCAAGCGTCAGGCTTCACCATCTCACAAAAAGCACATAGGAATTCTGAATGGATTGGTGCCAAGAGTCGGACTCGATTCAGGAAAGATGATACAATTTATTTAGCTCCAAATCAGAAAATTAACAGAATGATTAACAGCTTGGATGAATTGAATAACAAGGCAAGAATGTGGAACCACTTGAAGGTCGAAATGAAACGCCATGGTCAAGACGCATTCGCGTTTGTTCCCGACACGTACATACTACCAATGGACAGGTCATATGTAGAGTCTAGGCTATTCTGGAGCAATTTAGAAAATCAGATTTTGTTAGCCAAGAAACCCAGCAGCAGCAGATGTCGGCAGATACATGCTGTTGTTAGAAAAGAGGACATTCCCATGAGCGGGCGCTGGGTGATGCAAAAGTATCTGACGGATCCACTTCTTGTGTATGGTCAGAAGACAGAAATACGCTTGTTCGTCCTCACTACAAGTTTCAACCCACTTCGTATTTATTTCTACAATGACTGGATCACAAAGTTCAGCTTCACGAATTGGACGGCCACCTCATTTAGTAAATGCCACATATTCACTCATTGGGAGGTAGATTACCCGGAGGACTGCGTCCGAACTCCGCTGAACGATTCCTCCAAATCGGATTCACTTTCGTGGGGTAAATTACAGTTACTGACTCACATGGCATCTAACGGTTTGGATGTGGACAGGTTTCTTCTACAACTGAAGGATGCCATTGTAAAGACAGTACTGGCTACTTTGTCGCCACCATCGGTTAGTGGCCGGCTCCAACCTTTGAATCGGTACAACTTCTTTCAACTTTGGGGCGTCGACTTTTTGATTACTCGTGATGGAAGTCCAGTCATGATTGAGTTCAATACATATCCCTGCTGGACCACAGAGGGTAGTACCCCCATCTGGAAATGGGTCAAGGTGGGCGCTCTGCCTGGCTTTTTAAATACAGTTGGATTTCAGTTGCCACCAGTATTATTGAAGGATCCTGCTGGGTTCCAAGCCTTGAGAAACTATGCAGATAGTCATAAAGTTAAGTATGCTGCGGGACAAAGCAGGCGTCTAGTATTTGATCCCAGAGCGTATACAACCAGACTGTCGGTCAAAGCAAAGAGGAAACAAGAGAAATTTTATGGCAGGATTCGCAATCACGAGTCAAACATAGATGAAGAAATTCTGCAAGAACTGACTTCAGACGATTTACGAGTACTCATGGCCATCGAAGACGAATTGGAACGTGCTCAAACCGAAGGAGATTTCACACGCTTGTTTCCTACTGCCTTTGGTTCAAACACAACTTTGTACCTTCTGATTTCAAAGTTTGATCCATACTATGACCGATTGGCTTATGCTTGGGATAAAAAGTATGGCAAGGAACGTGAAAAGGGGTTGCGTAGACTTCGAGACTTGGCATCCAGAAGAATTCATTTGAAACCATGAATCACTGGATTTTCTATATTAACTATGTAACGTTATCATTAACCACATTAATATCAGACACGCGTCACCAAAATGTATGCAAATCTTTGCCAAATCTCAACTGCGCCAGTACCAATTGTCCATGGCCAACGTGTGTACGAGAAACGAAATGCGTTGCGCGGTTGTAGTAATAGTAGAATAGAAACTCTGAATTTAAATAAATATTATTATGGATGTGCTGCAGCCGTAAAAGCAGTCCATTGTGTTTTGTTGTTGCTTAATGTATTTTTAATGTGAATGAAGAAGGATGGAAAATGGAATGTTTCGTATAGAATTTGCATTAGTCAAAGTGCTGCTGCTGAGCTAAGATTCACTTTGGGTCCAATATTGCAGTACAGTACGGCAATGGATTAAAGTCGTACTCGTACTTGTACAACTTTCACCATTGCAATACGCTGCTACAGACCCACCATCCTTCATATCACGAGTCGACGACGACGACGACGGGCACGACTTTAATGCGTGTTGACGTGCCGCCGCCAGATTCATGTCATGACG
>JAQIYH010000048.1:0-15382 GCA_034700885.1 Paratullbergia callipygos | reverse complement strand
AATGCAATGTTAACAAATGCACCAACTTTTTCAAGTCATGTTGCTGTACTTACGTCGAGAATCTTCTGCTCGTCAGGTTTGTCAAGATTCTGAAACACAGCTTGTCTCTTTTCTGGACGCACTTCAATCAAACTATGCCTTAGATTGACTTGAATATTTCTCTTCTTCACAACTTCCCAAAGACTGTCTGCATAATGTTTTACACCGAAGAGGACAGGTTGTGCAGTATTGTAAATTAATGTGGCATCGTTTCTCTTTCCATTCTGAGAGCAACAAATCGATGACACAAGATCACACATTGGTTGAGTACATGTACAATTAAAAGCAACCACAACCAGAACGTAGGAAGGGACTCACGGACTCACCCGTCTCAAATAATCTTCAGCAATGTAAAGAATTTTCTGCGGTGCTCCTGCACATTTCACTGGCGAATCAGGAAATGTAAAGATTGCATTTCCTTTCTTGAAATTCTTGAGTGCTTGAAGTGTTTTCTCAACGTATAAAGATGAATAATTGGAACAGACGCCTGGAGTCTCAAATGCTGCTGGCAAACCTTTTATCTATCACAACGTCATGCGTCAAAATAAAGTTGATTGCTTTTTTCAAGCATTTGCAATTTGCATCAGTGTATAATATGTTACCATTTCATACTTTAGTTGAATTCCAATTGCCACAATCAAATAATCATAATCCACAATTTCTTCACTATCCAATTTGACTTTGTTTTGATCTGGATCAAATTGTACAACTTTGTTCTTGTAACGTCTTACATTTGATGGTAAAACGGAGCTCATGGGTCGACCAGAATCTTGTAATGTTTTAATACCACCACCAACAAGTGTCCACATTGGTTGGTAGTAGTGTGTATCTGCTGGTTCGACTATTGCAATTGATTTGGGATCGAATTTGTTGGCAAATTTTGCTGCAAGGGAACATCCACCAGATCCACCACCGACAACGAGCAATTTATGGTGACTGCAGATCGAAAGAAATACAGAATCGAATGCGGCTTGAGTTCTTGGATCAGATCTTGGCCATATGACCCAAAATGCCATTGACAATCTTCTAAGACTTGCCTCTTATAACTTGAAGATGTGGACAGGTAATTTGTCCTTGTACGGTGTGCTTGTGTGCCGTCATGTGCACAGGGGTAACTGGTTAAACTGGAACAACTTCTAATTGACTTTGTCACTACCTTCGACATCTTTTAGGGTCGTAGCGTTGCGATGTTGCACACAAAGTACTAACTTCTAACTAAACTGTGAACTATACCCTAACACAAGAAGATCAATTTAGAATATAGTAATTTGATTTGACAATAATTACATATCATGAACTCATGATATGCTGAACTGCATTCTTGTCAGGAGTCGCATAACTGACGTAACACAGAAGCAAGCAAGGAACCTTCTGCTTCTGCAGTTTCTACTTTTAATTTGTGTTATCATGTAGCAGCAGTAAGCAGCCTGCATTTTGTATTGAAGGTCATCTCTCATGTGTTGGTGTCTGGTGTCGCGTATGACTTGAAGTTATGTAATATTACTACTACACATTTATCACTCATATGCTTTGCTTGTCAGTTTGACAAGACAGCCTCTGCCGATTACTTCCCTTGTCTACACCATTAGCTACATGGTTGGCGCACTCACTTCTTAATGGCCATCATCCCATCAACGCATCGCATCCATCCATGTAATGTGACTAGATTAGAAGATTCTTCCCTTCATATGCGGGTTTATTTTCAAACGCTTTCATGAACTGCATTGTAATACCTACAGACTTGCATTGCGTGTAGCTAAACTATGAAATAATTACCTTCTGATTTTTAATAAAAATAGTAACCACTCAGATTGCATCGATCCCCTCCAATTTGGTCGAAACCAAATCGGAACGGTCATCGTGAACAAAATTTAAAGTCGACTGGAAAGTCAACTAAAAACCTTGTTCGTCTCACGCTCAGAGACCGATGCTACAACTCCTCATCGTGGTTTGTTCCTTTGCCATTGTGGCTAAGGGTTTGAGCATTCATACTCAAGAAATGATCCTTTGAAGTATGATCTCGAATTGTACACAACGCTCCGACTCATGCTTCACTCAGGATGAACGAAACAGTAATGTGACATTCGGGGTTTAAACTGATGTAAATCGTCAACCAGGTGGAACTAAAGCTTGATCATGGTGGTATTCAATGGACATAAATGGTGTCCATCATATTTTGCATTTAAAGTCGTCAAGAGTTCAACACCTTATTTAGCTATGCACCTAACACAGGTCCCTGCTGCTTTCCTACCTAAAAGTGGTCTGTTAATAAAGAGTAGATTTATCGCAATTTTAAAGGGCGTTTAGCCTTGCACAGCTGAATTTGTTTTTAATGGAAATGAAATGTAAATTCATAAAGTTCATAAAGAAAATTTTCACAGTTCATCTCATGGTTTCATTTGAATTAACTTGAGAATTAAACAAGAACCAAGTAGTATGTCAAAATTACATTACAATGGCAGTCAACGATTCTTTGTTCTGTTGTACCCTTACTACAATGACAGCAACAAGTCAATCAGTCTAGAATACTGAAATCCCGGACAATTGCGCATGCATCCACAGATGATCAATTGACTCGTCATTTCAACATCTGAAAACAATACATTAATGAATTATATTTCTCCCCAAACGGGATCAAGTGGTTGAGCATTTTAACTTTCGCAGTTTCATTTCAGTCAATGCACAGAAATCAGAAATGGCGACTTTACTCCTGCCAATATTTGCTTTCATTCTGATCTCATTCCTCCCTGTTCAGTCAAAATCCTTTGCAGTTATCCAAGATAACGGTAACGGGATGGATGAAGAAGGCTTTGATGTCGAAAAATCTGGATTCAATTCAACACTGCAAAAATCTATCAAATCTAAGACAAATAGTAATAATTGCAAACTCTCAATCAATCTAATCACTGAAATTGCATCATACCAACTCGTAGCAGATCTTATTCTTGTAACCATTCTCAATGGTCCATTTAAAGGACGTAGTACTTACAATGAGTTGGGTACATTCATCAACAAGTTTGGATCAAGATTTGCTGGTACTATAAATTTGGAAGATTCAATTGATTACATGCTTAGGAAGATGGAATTAGATCAGTTGGAAAATGTACATGGAGAAGATGTGGTTGTCCCGCGGTGGATTAGGTGTATGGCTAAATTCATCAAATAGATAGATATCAGCATCAGCCCTCTTTATGAACTCACTACAAGTTTCTTTCCATTATTAAATCAGAGGTGAAGAAAGTGCTGAATTAATTTCACCCCAACGAAAGAAACTAGCAATTCTTGGTCTCGGACCATCGATTGCAACTCCAAAGGAAGGAATCAAAGCGGAAGCTTTGGTTGTAAAGAATTTCAAAGAACTGAAGCAGAAATCAGAACAGGTATATCAGAATCGTTTCTTGATGATTTGATCATCTGAGAAGTTGGCAGGTTACTTTTATATTTTGACCCCCAAAAATGTTACCCACCATCACCACAATTTAATTGCAGGCTCACGGAAAAATAATTGTCTTTAATGCAAAGTACACCACGTACGAGAAGACCGTACGTTACCGATATCAAGGTGCCATACAAGCAGGTAAAGTTGGTGGTGTTGCATCACTAGTGCGTTCAATTACACCATTAGAAAACAATATTCCACATGCTGGACACATGGACTATGACAAGAACGTCAATCAAATTCCAAGTGCTGCCTTAGGCGTTGAAGATGCACAGTTTCTTCAAGAGTGTCAAGACAAAGGTAAGATTATAAAGTCAAATTCATGTTTTGATCATCATTGTGATTGTAGAGTGTTTTAGGTTTGAAAATTGTGATCCATCTCAAAATGAATGACTCCATGTTGCCACCATCCAAATCCAGAAATGTGATTGGAGAAATTGTTGGGCATGAGCTTCCCCAAGAAGTTGTAGTTGTCAGTGGACATATTGATTCATGGGATGTCGGAGTTGGAGCTTTGGATGATGGAGGCAAGCTGGCATCTTCCCATTGATTCCTGCCTCTTAAAGGTTTCACTGCATTTGAATTACAGGTGGTGCATTCATATCCGAAGAAGCTTTAGCTCTGCTAAAGTTTCTCAATCTACGTCCCAGACGTACACTTCGTTCCATTCTGTGGACTGATGAAGAAATGGGCCTAATTGGGGCAAAACAATATATTAATCAGCACCAGAAAGAGTTGAACAACTTCAAAGCAGTAATGGAATCTGACTTTGGTACTTTCGAACCAAAAGGCATGGACTTTGCTGGATCACAGAATGCTGGATGCATTGTTCAAGAAATTTTAAAGCTCCTTGCACCCATAAATGCAACGACTTTCCGAACAATTTCTAGTGTCCCAACCGATATAGACCAGTTTATTCAAAAAGGTGTTCCTGCACTAAGTTTACACACCATGGATGGTAAATACTTTTGGTATCATCATAGCAGTGCAGACACAATGGCTGTGGAGGATCTCGATGATCTTGATTTATGTTTAGCGGTGTGGGCAACAGTATCGTACGTGCTTTCAGATTTAAGTGTTTCATTACCACGAAAATGATGTTGTTTTATATTCCTTGTTTCACTGATTAAAATCTTATTACTGTTTCGTTCACACTGCTAATTCGATAAATACTCTTTCACTTCATAATTAATTCTTTAAAAAATTAGCCACTCAGATTGCGTCGATCAATTTGGCCGAAGCCAAACCAGAACGGTCATCGTGAAATGGATTTCAAGTTGACAAAAGCCAACTAGCAATCAAGTTCGTCTCACTCTCTGAAACCGACGCGACTTCTCCTCCTCATGGTTTGTTCCTTTGCCATTGTGGTTGTGGCTAAAGCGTTTGAGCATTAATACTCATGAAATGATCCTTTGAAGAATGATCTCGAATTGTACTACACAGCGCTCCGACTCGAACTTCATTCTGGAATCTGGAAACGGAACGACCCGTACTGGAAACGGAACAATAATGTGGCATTCGGGGTTTAAATTAATGTAGCTGGTCGACCAGGTGGAATTAGATTTTGACCATGGTTTCATTCGATGGGCATTGTTTTAGTCTAGCATATTTTGCATATTTAAATGCATCCGCGTTGATTTAATTTACCAGTTCAATTTGAATTACCAACCTGTATAAGTGAAATGCATAAAAGCTGTCTTGTCTCAATTCTCAAACAGCTTCTTATCCATGCAATGCTGCAAGCAAAATAAATGTGAGAATGTGAATTCAAATGTGAACTTAATAATACCAAAACTCGAGGTTTTTATGTTCGCATTCTTGTCATAAAATTTAAGAGCAGTTCACTAATTGTCATTGTGAGGAAATTTTCATAGTTCATGGTTTCGTCTTTATGGCTTTCATAGCCTCAGGATGGCAAGAGCAGGAAAAGCACCGCAGCAGTAGCCTTGCCAAATTTCTGTTCCATGTCTCTTGCCTGATCATGGTCACAGTCTATTTGATCTTGTAATGTTCACAATCACGATAAAATCCATCCTTGATGAACTTGGCTCAGTTAGCAATAGTTTTCGTATCATTCGCATGGGTTTAGGGTTTGGGAATAGAAAGAAACTAGACCAGAAACATATTTTGTGGTGGCTTCTTTCCTTTTCCTGCTACTGAATTCCTTCTTGTATAAGTATATTACATATTACATCTTCCGACGACGACACGAAATGGCAAGAAACAATCTAATCTTTCTGACAACGACGGCACAATGACTGGAACCACTAAACAAGACCAAGAAGAAACATCACTTCCTTCCTTCCTTCCATATTCCAAATTGAGTACACAACAAGAGTTATTGAGACTGGATAATACTGAATACTGGAATACTGAATACTGGCATCAGAATGGAAGTAACCCAAATAAGTACGTACCCCATTTTGTGGTTGGTGGTTGACATTACTCCAGATAATCCAAACTAGTACGTACTTACGTACTCCTCCTGCTAATATTATTTTCTGGTATAGTTTTCCTTTCCATTCCATTCATGGCTTGTTCATGGCCAGCCAACACTTCTTCATTCATTCATTGTCTGTGTGGAGTGGAATTGTGGTGTATTTTATTAAGGACGGTGACGGTGGTGGTTGGCATTTGAGTTTATTAATCTGGAACAATGTCATCCTGCATTACTAGAAGAGATGTTAGAACTCTTGGAATACAACCGAAACACAAACACAAACACGCCCACCACAAAAGACCATTCCAATTCCAATTCCAACCTTTGCCAACAGACCAAGACTATAGTACATAGTCAGGGACTTTTCCTTCCCTATGCATGAAGTATGAACTATGAACTAATAATTTGATGAAGTGCGCAGTACAAAAGTGCAATATAAAGAAATTGATGAAGTGGGTGTCATGAGTGTCATCCCCCAAACACACAAGGCCGGGTGACAAGTTTACTCCTCATGAATAAAAGGTGACATGATGAAATATGGATGGCCATTTAATTTAGCCACGAGGGAGGCAGCAAATATGTGATGGCGATGTCGATGCGATGGTAAAATACGAAAGACAAAATGGTAATTGGAAACGGAATGTTTAGAAGAGTGGGTTTTTGCTTTATTAAGTCCCCAATTCTAGGAATTCATTTCATTCATCTTTCAATCACAGCAACGCAATAGTTAGCTGGTCGTTGTATGTTGTGAAGTTGTGATACGTATCCTGAATCCTGATATCGTTATCACATTGTTTGCCAAAGGCTAAAGTCCTTTGAATCAAATTGAAACATTGCACATTCGACACCAGTAAATTAAGTTTTTGTACTGTCTCTGGCTGTGAGGCTTGACTCGAATGAGTAGTCAAATTGTGCCGACTTTGTTTCATGATCCATATTGTCTCCTCAATGACTCAATGCAGTGATAATACCGGACACCGAGCACGGCAACTTGCACTTGATGATTTATGTACGTCCTAGTTATGTTTAGGCAGTATTTGCATGAAACATGATTTGTTGAGACCAAAAAATATCAAAGCACAGCCATGAATGAATGCACTGGAACTGGAACTGATTTAATACCTTTGGTTTTAAGTTGGTTGAGTTCCATCACCACCACCACCAAATCATTTCAGTCAGTGTACAAATACATACTGTAGTATAGTAGAGTGCAGATGTAAATTTGGCAAATATTCAAAATAAAATGTGATCTCTGAATAGGCTTTTTCACAACTTGTGTGAATTTACGAATGCAATATTTTATGCATGTACATGAACTCACAATTTACGTGCTAACATTTGGTTCAGAGACACAAAGAGAAGAGAAGAGAAGAGGCAGATAGATAGACAAACATGACAAAGGCTGCCAAATGGAATCAGCTGAGTAGGAAATGACACAGATGTTCTCTTCCTCATTGACAACACTGTCATTGCTTGCAACTTACTACAATAAATTACAGATGCATTTGGCAAGATAGGAAGGGAAGTGAAGAATTTCCTTTAACAACCAGACCAATCTGCATCAATTCACCATTCAGATTTGGAACAGAGAAGCAATATATAGGTGAAGTGTTGTTGTTGCAGTTTAACATAGGCTGGAAGATGCAGATTTGCTCAATAATGTAGGCAATGAGAGGGTTCCGCACATGGGATCCCGCATTGACTCTCACTAGACAAATAATGCTGTCACACATCCTGATTACTGAACTGACACAACATGGAATGGAAGCAAAGCATGGACACACAATTTTATCCGTCCTTCTATGCTTTGCTCTTATGCATCAATGTATCATGTACGGTAACGGGATGGATTTCATTTAAGAATCATTTTTGAAAATATGAATGCAATGAGGCATGAAACTCATGAAAGGCTAGATTGGTATCATTTAGAGTTCATTGGCACTTTTCTTTGAAACCTTTTTGTTTGATGATGCCTTGAGACAGAGCTATGCCATAACACAGTGGGACAGTGACAAAATGAGATTTTCCAAACTACAAAATTCTGTACTTTTTTATGAAAAGAAACCGCACAACCGCAGATGGTTTTCCTCCAGTTAAATCCTGGGGAAAAAATAAAATATGTTCACAAAGAAAATGTACGCTTACTGCAATAAAATGATACAAAAATGTGGGGCGCTGTGGTGCGTTGTGGTGCAGTGATGAGATTACATTTTTGCCTTCTTGCTACTTGAAGTCTTGAAGCCACAGCGTGTTATTAATCCGAAAACTTAGATTCTTTCTTCACGAAGAATGCTCAGATGTCTTATTTTGCTGGAAATAGGGCAGAGACCTTTTTTGCAAATTACATTCATGCATGCAGATTGCATTGCACAACATGAAAGCAGCAAAAGGCGTACTTAGAGAATGATGGAATGAACTCTCAGTCAACTTTGAATTTTCTCCATAAAAATGTTACTTTCATGTATAAATTATCCGTAGAAAATAGTGCGATCGATCATGAATCTGCTGTAGTAATAATGTTGTGCTGCATGGCTACTCGAAAGTCGAATGCATCCATCAGACATCAAACTCGACTTGAATCCATTCTTGGATGATGTATAAAGTAATTTGGCAAATCGATGACAGTTATATCTTACTACGTGATTACTTTATTTGCGTGTTCCGTGTTCCTTGCGCTGTGCACTGCACTGCACTAACCTGAACATTGAACTGCGTCTTGGCTTCTTTTGGAATAGATTACATGCTGGGGCATCAAAGCAGTTCGAGAAGTTCGAGTGAGATAATGCCTGAACACACGAACACGAACATCTTCCTGAATCCTGATGTCGAAATGATGCTGATGATTTTATTATAGTACTATGCAGCGTTTCTTTATAAGTAAATCGTATCTTTGCTTTCATTTGCCTTTCTGTCTCATTACACTCTCATCGACTGCTGACTGCAGAACTCAGAGGACTCACACGAGTCAGGAACCACCATCATGCCAGCCGCCGTTATGAAAACATGAAGATGATGATGATGATGATGACGATTATATGAAATTGCGACTTCGTCCTGTGACGTGATTTATGAGCTCATAATAATACATACAACAAGTTTCTAAGAAATCCTTCTGAATTCTTCTTTGAAATATTATCCAAGGTCGTGCACAAGTTTTATTCAAAACGTATTCGAGATTCGAGACGACAGGAAGAATAATAATTTTAGAATTAAAGTTAAGTTTTCACAGATTGAACTTGAACGCTAACCGTGTCACCGCGCCGCAGTTGAATTTGTTTCACAAGTGCTGTGAGTGCAGTAGGCAGAATTCTTTACTTGGAATGGCTGTGAATTGGGGCTTGTTGGTCGGCGATTTGCATATATGAGAATCATGCTTCAGCGAATTGAACTGCGTCCACTTCGACGACTCCGTGCAGTTCCTTGTTCTATGCAGTAAACAAGATGGAATTATATTGAAGGTTGCAAAACAAAATTCACCACCAAGAATAAAGCCACACGCTGATGTTAATCAAATATTTTATTAACCCACTGTTCATACTATTAATTTAGTAAAGTCAATTTCACAAGATTAGTTTCATACTTACAAATCCATGCGTCATGATGATCAAAAATTTAATTAATTTCACTATACAAAATCCTATTCTCTCTACTATAGTATGTTGAATTATAATATTGCTTAACTTTTAATTTCAATACTGTACTAAATTATTTAGTTCATTGTATATTGTTATATTGTTATATTGTTATGAGTGGTAATATACAATGAGGTATTGCTTAACACTTAATTAAATGTCAACAATTTACTCGCTTTCGTTCGTTCTTGGCTGGCATTCTTCTCGCCTCCAATGACGTAATCGTACTCGTAGTCGTAGTCATAATCTAACTTAATCATTAATAGGAAGGACAGGACACAGCAGGACATGAATGAAATGATACAGCCTTCAACAATCAAGGGCCAATAAATTCCATTACTGGAAACTGTTTCTATTCTTACTTCCAGCACCAGCAGCAGGAGCACCTGAACTACTTACAAAATCAGAATTTGTTGAAGTCGGACTCTTTAGTCCTGAATGTCGTTTTGAGAGACGCCAACTGTCTGCAGATTGATTTCCCCATGCTATAAATAAAAGTGTTGAAAAGAAAAAAATCAAACCAAACCACAACACAAGCAACACCAATCATTCGACAACAACAGAACTTTAACAGGACGTTGCATATGGAAGTGTTTATCACAATTTTGAAATGGAATTCAGGTACGGCAAACAATAGAGCATAGCATTTGACTCGCGAAAATTTGACGAATTATACGAGGATTCACGACGAACATCACAATTATTATTTGCAAAAGCTGCACCATGTAAAATTAGTTTATTAGTTAGTATTTAGTAGTATGGAATGGTGGTTAGTGAGTATAGTGAGGCAGCAACAATAAATTGTAAGTAAGCACAACACTTGCTTGCTATTGCACCAAGAAGAATGTACACTACACTGCACTCAAGCCTTATCAGCTAAAATAGGTTTATTAGAATTATTACTTCGACTATGTGTTCCCTCATTGGTACAGAAGAGAAGTGACTTGTATGCTTGACGATACTCCAAACTCATAGCCACATAAATGATTGGATTCATACATGTTGTCATATATATGAGTATATAACCAACAATATTCCATATACTATTGGTATTTTGTTTTGTAATTGCTTTCACCAATGTAATTGGGAGATAACAGATGACAAATGTTGCAAATATAACCAAAATCATCCATAGAAGTTTACGATCTTTTGAACTCATTTTACCACGTTGATGAATAACAGCAATGGATGGACGTCCAAGTACGATACTACCACCACCGCCACCAGCATTACTATTACCAGATTTGTTATTGTTTCCACTTTTACCACCACCACCACCACCGCCACCGCCACTTGTACTGCTGTTACTATTTCCACTTGTGATGGAGGACGGTCGTTTCAAAATCTCACCGGTCGTTGGACCTGTGTAATGAAATATACATCAATAATATAGAAAATAAAATGACAATGGGTGAGACACTTTTCAATTTGCAACCAATCATTCTTATGACTTCTATTAACCACCGTACCACCTGAGCCCTGAGCCACTTTAATAGAATCTGCTGCTCTATAGCAGCTGGAGGCTTTGATTTATAACAGCATTTAGCTACAAATTGCTTCTTTTTATGCGTCTGCAGTTTTATATTATATTCTATGTTAGTCTGTGCGTGAATCTCCCTTTCTGGAAATCTGAATTCGCTCTGATCCCGAGTTCTTCAACCTTAAAGACAGAGGCAAATGCAAGGCCTTTGCCCATAATTTGAAACCGGGCGACATAAAAGTGAAAGCACAGTTCAATTTTGTATCAAATCTACCAATTCTGTATTTGAAATCGAATCCGAAGAAGTAAAAACACAAACATTGAATGAAAACAATGAAATTGTAACTTCCATTTTGGTTCCATTGCAATAATTTTGAGATTTCTTGCAGTAGGAATATAAAAAGTAAACAAAAGTATTATGACAAGAAATGTTATTTCACACTTGACTTCTTCACTAAACTGGGCCAAACCCCAAAATCTTATATTTAGTTTATGACTGGAACCGGTATCAATAAAAAGCAAACCTGACTTCAGATCAAGCGAAAAGAATTTAAGAAAGGACGTAGTGTACGTATTTGGCACAGTTCATGAAACTTTGGCAGGTGAAAGTTTTTTGTGGCAGAATGTGAACACGGAAATCTTTTTGTTTCCAGATGTGACAACAAAAACTCAATAATGCCAATACTAATACAAATACTAATGCATTTATGAAGAAAGTTTTAATAAATCCAATACAAACATTGTACTGACCGTGTTCCGGTGTTGATGGTGGTGAAGTTGTTCTTGTTAGTACAGTACCAATAAAACCTTTGGCACGTTTAGTTGGACTATTGTCAACTGATCCAGCTGTAGTCGTATTTTGGTTGCCACTTCCTGTACTACCTCTTTTCTTTCTACTCCATCTTTTCCCAGCTACTTCGTTGGCAGCTGTACCACCGCCGCCACCACCATTTGCAACTGCAACTGTTACATTTGGACCACCACCAGTAGCCAACTCCATGGCTGCTCCTCCTCCTGCCCGTTGTTGTTGTTGTGATCCATGTGATTTGATTGTTGCTTTACGTACAATAATGAAAATTCTTGCATAACAAATTATAATTGCCATACATGGCATAACAAATGCCAGAAGGAAAAGAAATGTTTTTGGTGAACGTCCACGACTATCTGGTACAATTGAACAGGAACCGATTTCATGATCTAAATCAAATCTTCCCCATGCTTCAAATAGAGTTGGAATGACTGCACCAAATGAACCAACCCATATCATTATGATTTTTATAGCAAGATTCCGATTGCTGTACATTCTGATAAACAATACATTGAACATTGAACCATTGAAACATTGAAAGTCAATGTTATCATTTGCCTGCGCACTTGCGCCTCGCAATGCATGCAATGTAAACATGTAACTTACTTTGGATACAATCTTGGATGTCCAATCATTACATATCTATTGATTGTAATGGCAAGCACTGTAAATATTGAGACAGCCATTAATCCATATCTTGCAAATGGAAATAAAATACACATTAATTTTCCATGTATCCAATCACGATGCCAAAACATTGAAAGTGCCAATGGTAGATTGAAACAGCAAAACATGAGGTCACAAAGACTAAGATTGATGATGAAGTAGGCTGTTGCATTCCGAACCTGTGTATTGTACAAAAACAAACAAGATATATGGAAATGAATATAATAAATTGAAAACACATTTACACATTTGTTCTACTTTGTAAGGTGCAGACGTAGACACACTTAAATTATTCGTGAAGTAAATTGTCTCCTTCAATTTATGCATCAGAAAAATAAATACGAAGAACAGGTAAATTGCAATGGCTCGTTACAATTACAGTTCTCTGAACTGCACTAGATGCCTGGATTCGGGTTTCGGGTGATTAATTCCAAACATCAGAATCTGCACTCACACTCTCCGAACTGAACCGCATCGTTCCACTGTTTTCTCACATAAATTCAGTTAATAGCTAAGGAGCTGAGGAGATACGGACGTTTGCACACTCATACGAGCACCGCACGCGCAACACGATGTCTTAATGGACTTTTCTAGTTTTCAGATGCAATACAGCAGATCAGGACCTAAATTAAAAGCAGTAAATTCTGTGGTTAATGATTATGCGAACATTAAACCTAAGGTCCAAGACCCAGATAACAAGTTGGCATGCACAGTGTTGTGCAAGTATGTAAGAATTCAAGTCATTGAACTTAATATGTGTCATCGTTGAGAGTAAATTTTAGGAGGTTTCATTAATAGAAAATCATATGCAATCTTATGTAATCATGTAGAAATAATCCGGCGAGCAAACCCCACAACCTTATTAGAGCTTCCCAATCTGCCGTCAGCCAACGCGTTTTTCAAGCCACAAGATCTCAAAATTAAGTTGCTCTTCTATCAAATAATTCTCATAATTCTAATGGCTATAAAATCATACATCGAAACTCAATTGAATTTACACTTTTGATATTATTAATGAAGAAATCGACTCACGCCATTGCAGTGCCAGTGCCAGTAAAGCAGGTAAGCAAGTAAAGTAAAGAATTTGAACTTGGAGACTCGGAGTCTATGAGTCAACAAGCTTCAAGTTTTCTGTCACTGCACTGCAAGTACTGCAACATGATGCCATTACTATTGCATTACCATCAAATCGTACACATAGTAAAACAAGATTGTTTTAGAATTTTCAAATGCCATTCTCTCTCTCTCGCTCTCTCTGGAAGAGGATAATATTTGGAATGGAGAAAGTGTACAAAAGATGAAAATAAGTAGAACGGAACGCAGTGCAGCACTGTTTCTTGGTAGTAGAATCAGTCAATGCACTACAATCTGCACAGAAAAACAAAAGACGCTTTATTATTACTTTCTCTCGCCTTCACTTTCTCTCAAGTATTGATTTCAAATTGACATAGTCTTTAGAAGTATAGTTTCTATTCTTTGTACGTACTACGATGTACTTATAGAATTTCAAACTCAATTACCCACACTTGGTCTTTGGGCCTCCGTGTCCTATACCAGCATTTTGCCACTTTAACCACTTGTGTCGTCGACTGTCGTTTGTCTCCTCCTTTGTAGTGTGTAATAAGTCGGATTGCAGACATTTTCGTACTTTGCTTCTAAAATATGCACTTAAAAATTTTAAAGATCTGTCGTCGTGCGAAGATATAATTGCGTTTGTCAATGAAAATGTGCCTTTGAACTGGTGACGTCTTCCAATGCATTGATGTTTCAAATTCAGAAAAGTGGAGTCTTTCATGAACTGTTCATATCATAGTGTACAAAAGTAGGTACACGTTAAATACTGTACATACAGAAATAGCAAAAAAACATGCAAGCTGGAATTTCTTCTAATAACAGTATAGCAAAGTTCTAAGACCAAAAATTCACAATCTTAAAATCTGAATTCTCTTCTCAACCAAAGCGAGTCAGCAGTAGTTTTTGCTCCTGAGTCTGCTCTCTTATGTAATATGACTCCCATTGGATCATTTATCTCTTTCTCTCTTGCACCATTCACATTCATTCACTATGCTATGCTATGTATAGATACAGTGGTTCATGTAGTCAGAACACATAACCATGTGCACGTTTGATTGTATCTGAACTGAACAAATCTTTAACACCCAATTCTCACTTACTTCCATGCATCCACAACTACGAAAGAACCGGAACAAGGACGGAGTCAGATTCAGACGTGAATTTTTGCTAAAATTGAACCGAGTTATGTTTCAGTCCCACAAGGAAAGCAACATCGAGTAAAAGTATTATGAATCTCAATGCACAAAATGTGCGTCCATTCGTCCATGTTCATGTCTTTTACTCAGCAGAAGCACAAAACATGACCAAAAGTGAAAGAAAGGCACAAGGCATTCATTCTCTGGTCTTTTTGCCTCTTTAGTATTTTCCAAAATGTTTTCCCAAGAATGAATGCCATGCATCACAAAATGAAGTGAAAAATGTGTTACAAGGGTCGGATTTATTTTTATTTACCTTTTCACCATCCGAATTCGAAATGACAATACATGCATTGCTTTACTCCTATATGCATAAAGCTTGCCTTTAGTCCAAACTCTCCAAACAGAAACGAATAAATTAAGAAGCTAGAATTGAGGCAGTGTACTTAATACTAATCTTTCCTGTTTCCTTTCTTTCCTCTACATGCGCTTCGTCTTTCTACGTCTCGCATCTTTGGAAAATGCATACACTTTTGTATACAAACACAGATTTATGAACCCAACTACAAGTCCTACTTTCTACTCTGTCGTTGTCCTGCTTGGCTGCTGCTGAGACGGACGACGAAGGGCGAATTGTGTCCCATTGAAGCAAGTTAATGGTGCTACTC
>JAQIYH010000047.1:0-15384 GCA_034700885.1 Paratullbergia callipygos | reverse complement strand
CCTTGAATGAATTGCTACGTCGTATCAACGTATCACTGTCCTAACGTTATTTATTCCAAGGGTCAAAAATCTTTTTTCATTTACCGCATACCATTTACATCAACCATAAATGAGTGCAAATATTTATATAACCTCATGAGATCATCACATCACACAACTTAACCTTAATTGAGAATAATTTATGCATTGGCATGTTTGTGTGTTGCCCTTGCTGATCAGCTTAACATATGAATTACTCGTATGTATTCCGTATATAATTTGATGCTGTTGTGGTTGCCCTCATTGTAAACTTGCTTCCATGCATGTGATCTCCAATCTCTACTTGTAATAATACTTGAGGAATCGTGATGGTGAACTTACCTCCGCTGGGAGCACAAGAATAAAGATGTGATCCACCATTTCCAACAAAAGGTACGGCGAGATGATGTGTTGTTTGCTGTTTCGTTTTGTTGTCCAGACTAATTCTTTTGTTCCCAACTGCTGATGAATTACTCAAAGGATTTGATGTCGATGCTGGTAATGGAATACTTGTACTTCCACCATGTTTCCCAAATAAAGATGGTAACCTGTACAAATAATACAAAGATAAGAAAACTCGATTGAAATGTAAGCTGCTTTAGTATCAGCAACGGCGACATATCAACAATTTCAATATGAATGCCACGAGAATGTTTTTAAGTGGACTTGTCATAACTTTCTGTTGCAAAAACAGTAATCCATACATTCTTTGACCTTGATAACCTATGTAGTTAGGTACCTGATAGAGGTACATCTGGAATATTCCTTTATTGAGAAATTGATTACGTAAGGTACAAATTCTAAATTAGGTAGTTTAACCTCGACCTGTGAGGTACATTTATATTTCATATAAATACAAGACCAATTCGATTAATAAATTTAATTCCACTTGAGAATTCACTCCTGGTCCACCACACGTTATCAGCAAGAAGAAGCTCAAAGCCTGAGCCTGCTTTTGGAATAAGTTATTGTACTGCACTCTAGCCGAGTTGCAGAGCTGTTAAGCATTCAACTTGAAGTTGACACTAAGCAAGTGGAATTCGTAGCCAGGTAGTGTAGAGTTGTAGGCTTTTGAGAGAAGCCCTTGTCAGGACTCTAAAACTTTTTTGGAGATTGGATGGTTTTCACTACTGAAATCTAACGAAGCCAGAAAGAAGTAGGGGGTAGCAGAGAAATTAGCCCATTTCCTGCGAGGACCCACGTCCAAATATACACGCAAATTCAGGACTGTCAATTTGCAGACTGCGTAGACCTGATCACTCTACACATCAGTGTATTCACCGGGACGTGAATAAATCCACCATTCTCAGCACAAGCCGTCGCTGTTGTTAAGCGACCCTTGGCAACCTCTTATACCAAGAGGTGTGTACGTTATTGGTAGGCTGGCATACTGCCTTCGGCTGTAAAGGCGGGGCACCTATCAAGAATACGTAGAAGTAGAATTGCGATTCTACTTCACTTGTTCTGTCATTTTTCATTGGAATCAGAGTGTAAAAATTAGGCTCGTGATTACCAACTGAAAGTGCAGAAAGTTCTTTGGCAATTGTGCTATTGTCAGAAGAAGAACTACAGGACAATTCTTACGGGGCAGGTTGCGAATCTGTGGGCAATTCAAAGCCGGGGTGACTGTAAGGAATTGTTAATAAGGGGAAAGAACGTAAATTTTGGGTAATAATGCTTCCCAAAATTGAATTAATCAAATTGGATGGTCCTAACTATCCAAGATGGGATATGCTAATAACTTTAGCATTGGAATCGGCTGACGTCTGGAATGTAGTCAATGGAACCACAAGATGTCCAACAGAAGCAGCTGAGAAAGCTGAATGGCTCAAGAAGGATGCCAAAGCGAGGACAATTATTGCATCAACTTTAGAAGGTCACCAAATGAATCATGTGTACAATATTAAAACATCAAAAGAAATGTATGACAAAATTCATAGCGTCAATTCTGATTCAAGTGCCTTGAATCAGCAACTGGTAATGTCCAAATTTCTTAATTTCAAAATCACACAAGATAAGTCGATTGTGGATGCTTTCCATGAGCTTGAGGATCTAGCTCGAAATTTAAGACTTATTGGACTGCAGATTAGTGACCAGATGATAATTACTAAAGTTGTATCAGGACTACCAGACAGCAAATATAAGGCATTCAAGAAATCATGGGATTCTGTACCAGAAACACATCAAACAATGGATATGCTGAAAACTAGGTTACGAAAGGAAGAATTAGAAGAAGAACAACTTCAAGAAAAAGAACCTAAACCAACCACAACTTCTGCAGCTTATGTAGTTCAGTATCCACGAAGACCTTACCGAAATAATTTTCATAGGAAAAGAACTCTTATATGTTGGAACTGCTGCAAGACAGGCCATTCAGCAACATTATGTTCTGAAGATAAACGGAAGTGTGTAGATTGTGGAAGATTGGGGCATGTAAGAAAATTCTGCAGAAAACCTAGGCCACCCATGGATAGAACAGATGACAAAAAACAAGTTAATAGTGCCTTTCTTGTACAATCCTCGGATATATCAAGTAAGTACAAGTGGTTCAGCGATTCAGGAGCCTCTCAACATATTACTGGTTTGAGAGAATGGTATACAAGTTATGAAGAATTCGAAATTCCCCAGAAGATTTCATTAACGAACAAAGAAGAGGTACAAGCCTTTGGATTTGGTACCATTACAATTGAAGCCTTTCTGCAAGGCCAGTGGATAACCTGCACAATTAGCAATGTGCTGTTTATACCCGGAGCTGTGAATTTACTATCAGAAAGTGCCATGGCCATGAATGGTTATAAGATTGTTCGTGATAATAAGAAAACCGTCTTTTATGACAAGAATGGTCTAGCTGGACCAACGGCGTACCTAAAAGATAAGGTATATGTAATGAACTTTCGCCCCATTGGAACAAAAGAACGAGCATTCTTTTTGAAAGGGGATAAGTCCAAATTGTGGCATCGTCGATTGGCGCACATCAATATGCAATATTTAAATGACACTCTAAGCAAGAGAGCAGTCACTGGAATTAGTTTTGATAAACTAAGGGATCCTTTCCCATGTGAAACATGTCATCTAGGGAAAGAAACAAGACGACCTTTTCATCCTAAGGAAAAGGATTTTTGTGTAAAACCAGGAGAGAAAATACATGGAGATTTGGCTGGTCCAATGCCTAAACAATCACTTGGAAATGCTAGGTATTTTCTACTATTGAAGGACGAAAGCAGCGGCTTTCGCTACGTTTACTTCTTAGTACGAAAAGAAGAAACTACTGGTTGCATTATTAAATATTTGCAATTTATGAAGAGACAAACTGGGAACGATGTCAAGTCATTTCGGTCTGACTGTGGAACTAAAACAGAACTAAAACAATATTTTGAGAAAGAGGGGATTATTCATCAAACAACTGTTCCTTATTGCCCAGAAAGCAATGGAAGAATTGAACGCGAAATTCGAACGCTAAAAGAATCAGCACGTGCTATGATGAAAGACAACTCGGTACCTGAATTTATGTGGGCTGAAGCTATTGCCACTGCAGTCTACATTCACAATCGTATACTGGATCGACAGAGTCCAGAAATTACTGCTTATGAACAAGTTTTCTCCCGAAAACCAGACTTATCACATATCAGGATCTTTGGATGCACTGCATATGCCCAAATTCCAAAGGAAAAAAGGAAAGTATGGGACGACAAATGCATAAAATCTATCCTAGTTGGTTATGATAGTCATTCTACCAAATACCGACTCTATAACAAAAATATTGGGGTATTTTTGGCAAGAAATGTCACCTTTGAAGAAAAAGAAACTGATGACATTGTGGAATTTCAAGATATGCTGCTGGATCCTATATCGGAAGAAGATGAACTACAGGAGGAGACGCAAGTAGAAGTTCTAGCAGAAACACCTAGTTCAGTACCAAGTAAGATTCTTCTAAAAACAAACATCGAAAAACCTAAGAAAGTTGTAATTATAAATGATGATGAAGGAGTTATGAGGACTCTACGTAATAGAAAAACTATTACAAAACCAAAACGTTTCCAATCTCTATTCTCTAATTCAATGGCCGAACCGAATAATTATGACGAAGCTACAACTTCAAATAATTTTGAAGAATGGAAAAAGGCAATGGATGAAGAAATTAATAGTCATAAGAAATGCCATACTTGGGAGCTGGTAGAACCACCAGCAGGAGTAAAACTTTTGACAAGTCGCTGGGTGTTTAAGATCAAGCAAAATTCGGATGGAACTAACAAATATAAAGCCAGACTTGTCGTTCGTGGCTTCAAACAAGAATATGGAATTGACTATACAGAGACTTTTTCCTCTGTAACTCGATTTGAGTCAATCAGACTACTTTTGGCACTAGCAGTTGCCAACAACCTACAGTTTAAGCAGTTTGATGTTAAAACCGCATTTTTAAATGGAGACTTAGAGGAGACCATTTATAATCAACCTGAAGGGTATGTTACTCAAGACTCTGAGCTAGTCTGCCTCTTAAGGAAGAGCATCTATGGTTTAAAACAAGCACCTCGATGCTGGAACAAGACATTTGCAGACTTTATTAAGCAATATAGTCTTGAAGCAAGTATAAATGACCCGTGCATCTTTATTGGTAAAAAGGGCAATTTGCCCATATTCCCTGTATTATACGTGGATGACGGACTAATTTTTGCACCTAAGCTAAGTGCAATTGATGATTTCCTTTCTACACTTGAAAGTCGTTTTGAAATAAAAATATCCAATCCGACCGTCTTTGTTGGAATTGAAATAAATCAAAACAAGGATACTAAAACAATGAAGCTTACCCAGAAGGCTTATATCAAGAAACTTCTGGACAGCTACAATATGACAGAGTGCAAACCCGCCTCTGTTCCTTTACAACCAAGTGTTGAACTAGTTTCCACAGACCAATGTGCTACTGAGTTACCATTTCAAGCTCTAATTTGATCTTTGTTATTCTTAGCTAGAGTAACTAGAGCTGATATAGCATATGCTGTATCAAAGTTATCTCAATATATGACATGCTGGGATGCTAGTCACTGGAAGCAAGCTAAGGAAATTTTAAGATACTTAAAGGCAACAAGTGGTTTTGGTTTAGAATATAAGCCTTACTCAACGTCTGTAATTCACGGCTACAGCGATTCTGACTATGCCAACAGCAAAGTAGATCGCAAGTCCATTAGTGGATATTGCTTCTATTTAAACAACTCCCTTATAACATGGAGTAGTAGGAAACAAGCAGTGGTAGCCGTATCATCTACAGAAGCCGAATATATCGCTATTGGGAGCGCAGCTCGGGAAGCGGTGTGGCTTCGAAAATTCACACAGGAGCTTGGTTATGGACAATCTGAATCAACAAAAATCAAGGTTGACAATCAAAGTGCGATTCGTCTAGCTCTAAATCCAGAATTTCACAATCGTACTAAACATATAGATGTTCGATACCATCACATTCGAACATTAGTTGAAAATAAACAACTGGAATTAGAATATGTTCCAAGCCTGGAACAACCGGCGGATATTCTAACGAAACCTTTGTCAAAGACCAAGTTTCAAGAAATCAGAGATTTACTAGGTGTGTGCAACACTATTAAATCGGAAGATGAAAAGACAGGTTTGAAGAAAAACAGCAAGATCAAAAACTGGGCTGTTCTGTCAATCTTTATGATGATCTTAATGATGACATTTTCTGGAACACTTGCCAGTCCACAAAATGTTCTTTGGAGACCAAGCAAGGCCTCAATTACTTCTGGTCATCATATAGTCTTTTTGAGAATTAAACTCTTAAGTCCTTGTATCGTAATGAACTCTGAAGTTTTACACAAGGATTTAACTGAAGACGCTGTCATGAAATGTTCAGATATGTATGAAGAATACTTCCTAAAAGAACTGGAAGAAATGTGTCCTATATCTACACCAGAAGATATGAGTCTTGCACCACGTGTCAGTGGTATTTACAACCGAGTTAAAAGATTTATATCTATCTTGGTTGGAGTCATTAAAATTTCTATGACAACAGTCGCAGCTATAGCAGTTGCAGCGGCAACCACTTCGTCCATCAATTCAGGTCGACTTGATGATGTTGAAGATGAACTTAGCAGTCAAAATCGGAACTCTGAAGCCTTAATCAGAAATATGGATCTGGTCGGCTTTACCGTTTCTAACCTACAAGCTGATTTTAATCGAATGTTGGAAAAGGTGGAACATTTGGCAACCGATTTTGAAGATTTAAAATACAAGCAGATTAGTACTAGCTATACTATCTCATATATAACAACAAAGCTCTTGACAGCTAAAATATTACTGCAAGAAGCTACTCGTCAATGGCAGGATAAGAAAATCTATCCTGGTTTCCTGGATTTTCTAAATATAACACTCCCTTGTGGAAATGATTGTCCAGTTAAATTTGCCACTGCCCAGCGGTGCAGTTTATCAACAGATAGAAGCACTCTATCAATGGATTTTAATCTACCAACAATTAGCTCAACGTTGAGACTATTGGAGAGTGATCCATTTCGGTTTATGCTAAACAGGAACAATCAAACTTGTTCCGTGGAATACAATGGACCTAGAAATATGATTGTTTCCACAACTAATGACTGTACAGTAGCGATGAATTTGAAAACTACTGCTAGTCAAGATTTGATCCTGTCACCAGGACAAGAATGTATTGCAAGACCAGATATTACCCGGAAGCAATATTTTACTATTACACAATGTGATCCTCAAAGCACTGACGATTACAAAAACTTTGTTCAGATCAAACCATATGGCAACACCGTTCAGATATATTGTAAGGGCAGCATTATGGAAATGTCTGGAAAAACGGCACCATGCCCTGATGATATTTTGGAATTGCCAATCACGGCAGTCTTTCGTATCAATAAAATGTTTCATAATGGGAGCCAGATGCACATGGAAAGTGTGTCAACAACGGATCCTTTGATTAACACAATAATGCACTGGCACATGCCTACACATATAAACTTTACTGAATTGGAAGAACATCCATTAGTTGTTTCTGAACTGGAGCAGATAACTGTAAGCGAGCATACAAGAGTAACTCATCATGTTGCATGGACAACTTTGAGTCTTGTGTTGATTGGAGTCGCGATCTTTGGTATATACTTCTTTTATCGACTATGTATTAAAAGAAGAAGATCTGCTGATCGAACCAACTTGATTGAAGTACGAGCTCGTCGAATTGGTTATAACATTGAACTCCAAGATATCGAACTTGAAGATCATGAAGCCTAATTAGCCAATTAGGATATCAGATTGTTCGTATAAACAACATGATAATTATTTAGAATGTAAGGATTAGGGGAGTGTGTTGCAAAAACAGTAATCCATACATTCTTTGACCTTGATAACCTATGTAGTTAGGTACCTGATAGAGGTACATCTGGAATATTCCTTTATTGAGAAATTGATTACGTAAGGTACAAATTCTAAATTAGGTAGTTTAACCTCGACCTGTGAGGTACATTTATATTTCATATAAATACAAGACCAATTCGATTAATAAATTTAATTCCACTTGAGAATTCACTCCTGGTCCACCACACTTTCATATAACTTGGGAAAAACTGTAATTTCCATACACATGTTGCATACAATTCAAAATGCAATATAGCAATAATGTCATTCGTCTTCTCAAGGAAAATGTGCAAACTAAAACCATTACATAATACGGCACATTTAACACTCGGTGTCAATGTTTCTTTAACTCTCGCTTGACTTGACCATGATCTCTCTCTGTCTCCACTCTAACTCTGCTCGTCATAACTCCAACCAACAACCCTTCAAGAAAAATCTGTATATGTTTCTTTTTGTAAGATTTCAGTGCACTAGTATGTGTGTGCCGGTTGAAATGAATTTATTTTACACCCCAACATTCCTTCTGCATACGGGATTATGGGAATACATGACTCGAGATCATATTTCAGTGATTCTAATCTTGCAACCACTCCACGAAAAAAACGAAATATGCTATGTCCGTCTCTCAATCATCTCAGCGCGTATAGCAACGGCATAGGCAAAGGCGAAGGCGAACTTGAGGGAAACTCTAACCAGAAGAAGAGGAAAGAGAACTGAACACTGTTTTTGTCGTCTCACGCTGGAGATTTGCATTTCATTTGGATTGAGTCGTACTCTCATATTTAGATGTAGTCATGCAACTTGTAATAAAACCCTGTCCACAATTTCAATGCTGCACTACTGCTGTCTGACCGAACCTCTATCTGAATATTCTCAACAAAAAAACATTTGAAATGGTCATAATCATAACACAACACATAACCATCGTTTATTATATTGTCTTGAAATAAATAAATTCATTCACAAATAAGACGTTAATTAGTCAGTTTATGTGTATAGTAAATGTTGGCCATGAAGTCATGACAAGATAGAGAGACACAAGTCCGTCCGTCCACAATTAATGCCCATGCCCACCCTTTCTTTATCAGTATGCAGAACACTAGACCCTACTAAGCAAATATCAAGTATGTTGCTATTGCTACTTCAGTGATGTGAGTTGTTTGTAGTAGGCTCGTATCATAATCGTAAAAATAAACATTAAAACTTGCAGTTAACGTATTCATAATAGGAAGAATAATGGAATGGATTCAGCGACAACAACAATTGTGTAGTGTATTTACGTAGTAGTAGCTTTTGAATTTTAATCACAATCACATGCAATATACTCGTCACTCGCCACACACACACATGGAAAGATGTCCACTCAAAAATTAATATTCATAAAACTTTATGAGCTTTATTCAGAACTTCGCGGACCCCCGTAAAAGTAAATCGTATAATACTGGTAAGTGTCCAGAGAACATTACCAAAACCTTTCAAGTCCAGTTGAGTTATCTTGTGATTTGAAATTAGCCAGTGTATCATTTTTCAGTCGGCTCTCGCCATCTTGATGCTCGAGTTGATGTTGAGCACTTGAGCTTAACGATGCTCCCAATCCCATTGCCTCTCATATGCTCAGATTTAGTGATTTAGTATGGACGGACAATGAAGTTAAAACTGGAGGTTTGCAATGCAAATATTTGTATAATCGTATTAATTTACAAGTGAACCACAAATATGAACACAAGTTCTGGGACCACTCATTCGACCGTTTCATATTGCAATAATCCTTTCACCACCACTTCCACTTACGATTCGATGCATTGAGCACTATGATGGGAATTTGCACAGATTTCATCAGAATGTGTATACACTTGCATTATGTGAAATGATGGACAATCGTGTGCCTCAAATTTCAAAGAGTTGGAAACATAAAATCTTCGTTCAACAATTGTTGCGCGTTACTGTTTACCGTATTTCTCGAATTATAGTGACGGCCCAAATACAATGACATGTCACTCTATTTTGTGGTGATCACGTTAAAATCATGACATTGAAACAATACAATGACACATCGAAATACAATGACAGGGGTACATTGAGCTTTTGCAACATGCAAACAAAAAAAAGTCGATAACGGCGGATGGGCGGCGTAATTGTGTGTCTGTAGTCTGTTGCCTACAAAAAAACCTCTGCCGCAGTAAAATATTGAGACCCTGTTAACAGCGGAACAATTATGGAGCAAACCCCGATGCACAGACGTATTTATTCTTCAAAATTTAAGCTCGAAGTTAAGTAAGCCGATCACATTAATTAATATCAAAATCATCTAAAACCTGTGGAATTACAAGCGGTGACTGGCAGCGGGGAGGAGTTTAACGTTCCACGCACAGCGATCATTGCTAGGAGGACAAAGGTGGCCGAGTACGAGTAAACTAGTCATCGCTTGTGAAGGAACGACCTGGATGAATGACCGACTTGATGAATGATCTCGTGATTACCTAACTCTTATAAGCCCGTGATATATCCTGGAACAAGCCATTCAAGGCCAAACTACGTGAATTATATACTGCCTGGCTATCCACTGGCGAAAAGTTTCGTACACAATGAAAAAATATCAAGGATTTTGAATGATCTTGTGAATGTTTGTAGCTTTTTACAGTTTGAAACAATAAAATGACACTCCGAATTACAATGACATGTCACTCTATTTCGCTGTGATCACGCCAAAATTAAGACATTGAAACAATACAATGACGTCACTATAATTCGAGAAATACGGTATACTATGGAATGGTGTACAGTGTAGTGTGTTTTGGAATGCGATTGCAGCAGTATGAGAGGAACTACAGTTTGGACAGTAAACCGACACATGCACTGCTTGCTACAATACTACGTACATACGTAATGACAAAATAAATGATACTAAATAAATGTCAAACAGACTGACGGATAAGAAAGGAAATTTGAACTTGAACCGAACATTGTTGTAACAACAATAACAAATATTACAAATCGATAAGAAAGTGCATGTCTTGAATTCTAAGTGTCTCGCAAGATTAAAGCTTGGGAATCGACATCTGATGTGATGTGAACGAGTGAGCACATTGTAATATTGTAAACAATAATGTTTGGAGTTTATAACGTTTCAAAGGTACACATTCATTCACGTACGTACATTTTTTGTATGAGAAGGACTTTCTTTCTTCCCTTGTTTGCAATTGAAATGCGTGTAAGGATTTTATAGTAAATATTTTTTAATTCAATAAGTTGGAAACTTTGGAACGATTCAACTATTCAACCATAGTACGTATATACTACTAGCATTAATAGTTATAATCTTGTACGTGTTCTTTGCCAGTTTACTTCAGCGACGGCGTCGGCGTTCTTTCATTTCCCCTCTTCTCATTGTTGTCTTGATGGATGGATGCATGATGGAGATGGAAAGGTTTTTTTATATTTGTATTTGTATTTGTGTACGGCATGTTTTTTTTCTATTTCCAGTACAATAATAATATTATGAAATCGAAATTTGATGTCGTTAAAAATGTTTGTATTGTGTTTTCCCATAACGTACAATAACGTGGACGTAGCACAGCACAACTCATGCAGGTTTTGCAGGTATGCCACAGCAGCTCAACGGGAGGGAGAGAACATTCGATTTTTTATTTTTATAGGTACTCCATGCCGTCCATGCTTGCCACCGCGGTGTGATGTGAGAAAGACAGTTCGTGGTCGTATGTCGGGATGTGAATGTGGAAAGAGTGAAAGTTTTGCGCATTAATTATGTAACGAAAACATGACTCGTTGCAGATGCAGCAACGTTCAGTATTATCCCCAACGTGCGTGAGTGGCCAAAGTGATAATCATCCACTTTAGAGTTTTAAACCATTGGTGGATGGAAGGGTGGACGCACAGAAACACAGAATGCATTGCACCTTTGCATTGTTTGCACCGGTTCAGGATCGATGATGTGTAACTCAAAATCAATCTTTCTTTTAGATACTAATCAACTCTCACCCACGCACGCTGTAATTAGTGAATGACAATGCAACTTTAACTTATTCCGTGCTTACAAAGCGTGTTTACAACCAAGATCAATCTCATGGTTGGTGTGGCATGGTGGTCGGCTGGTTTAGTTTCTAGCCCATGTTAAAGAGAAGAATGGAGACCGGTGGTTGAGTTGCATGGAGCTCCATCTGTATCGTGGATGTGGAGCTAACTTGTGAACAAAGTACTGTTTAACTCATGTTCTGAGATTCTGAGAACATGTTCATCCCCCTTACGCAACTGCAGAGGACGCGTAACGTTTCGCTCAAACGTTGCAGAACATGTCATCACTTCACAGCATCACGTTCGTTATGATGCTTAAAAATTAAAATTTGAGATTCCATTAAGTTCTAAGTTCTCACTGACGCCGGCGTCTGGTTTATTATAGAATAAAAGTTTAGAATGCTGCATTTGTGGTCGCTGTGGTTTGACTGGATTAGTTAAAGTTTAAATATATTTTACGACCAGCATAAAAGTATGAAACAACTGTTGTAGCCGCTGCGCTGCTGCGCAAATCGACAACGACAAGAGAAGGTTCATTGTCTCTTCAATATATGAAACTTAAAATTGTAAAAGTGTTTGCAAAAGCAAATGAGAAGGAACGTTTACAAGTAGTAAAAATTGTAATTAAATAATTTAAATTTTGTCAGATGTGAATCATGAGAAGCAAAGTTGAAGTTGTGGTGGCAATGACTTACTTGGAAGTTTCTTGCTGATGACGACCTGTCCCAAGGACACCGTTAACTCTTGCACCATTTCCAGATGATTGCATTTCAACAGATTGTTTCATAAGACTATGTCGATCACGATCTTGCTGTTTCTGTTGTTGTTTGTACCGTGACAATTGAAAGAAGAGGCTTAGGATTGATTTCAGGTGTCCATCTCTGATGTCACGTGCTGTGATTCCATCTAATGTTACACCAAGTCCAGAAAGAAATACTAAACAACACTGGATGTTGTCCAACTGTAAACCAATACAAACACACAAATTAGGTTGCAAGTGCTCAATGCAATTGGTCAAGCAAACAAAGACAGGCTCAGGCGATGTCGACTAACTTTTGTACCTCGTACTTCTTAAATTAGGGCTTGATCTTCTACATATTTAGGTTACTTATTCACGGTACATTTGGAGATTCGTTACAGATTTCGCAACGCTTGTCAAGATAGATTCACAGTTGACTTGATTGCACAGTGTTGCATAAAATTCATGACAAGGACAACTGACCAACATTGCAAGCCTCTGGTCACAGCCTCTGCATTCCGTTTGTTGTGACAACAATTATCGAAAATTGTTTACTGCGAATGATGCCACGATTCTACGCTTCGTAATTACACTATTATTAGGTCTCTGATCCACCTCTCATTCTGCCCTCACTTTACTTCGATATTGAGCATCTAATTTGAGATATGAATGAATTCAACCTTCCGCTTCGTGTTGCTTGCTGCGTGCATAATTTACATACTATACGTATTGCACAAAATCCGTTGTTAGCGACCAATTGTGGCTACCTGTCATTTTTGCAAAAAAAAGACTTAATTGTGGGGGAATTGCGACACTACAATAGAGAACACTTTCAGGATTCACTTGCACATTTGCACATTTTTGGCAGCAGCACGAGAACGATTCCTGTTTGAATTCAATGAGATCAATTTACGACTGACTGACGAATGAGAGAGAGAGAGAGAATGCATGAAACACAATTGCGATGATGATGCGAGTTTCTCTATCCTGCAAATCCTGCTATTATTAAATTAATAGCGACTCACATTTGAATACCACTTTCCACATCCACAGTGCACATGCAAGGCGGTGTATTGCAGTTATTTTGCTCTTAAATATGAACCAAGCATAGTCACGCCATTATAGTATTACTATACTGACTGACTGAGTGAGTTCTTTTACTGTGCGAAATTTTTAGCCAAAATGAAATGTAAAAATACACGTTGCTGACGAATTGAATGAAGATGATGTGTCTACGAAACGAACGTGAGTAATAAAGTTTTACAATAGCAACAAAATTGGATAAAGATGAAAGAGTTGAACAAGTGAGCAATTTAATGCAAAAACATGCGTTGTACATTTTTCTACATGCCAAAATTTGGATTGGTACGAAGACTGGTCGAAATGTAGCATTTTATTTCCCCGTTGTAGTGTAGTACTATTTTTGCAAAAAAGCGTCACTTAAATAAACTCATAATTCATATTCATGTATTCAAGTATTTTGTAGGTTTTCTGATTGCTGATTATGTTGCATGTGCATGTTTGTGTACTTTGGCTTTGGCTTGTTAGTATATAAACTTATATTGTAACATTTGTATATTGTATTGTATTTTGTCTACGTGCAAGTTCATAAACACATTGCCTGTAATAAAATAAAGAGTGCACTAATCTGAATTTTTACCAATCATTTGTTGAGTTAGTGTACAACAAAGCATAGTATAAGCATATATTAACTTCACTTTCCTCTTTTCGTTCAATCATCACGCACACATGCAGCAGCGGCATATTGTGAGAATAATCACTCATAGTATTCATTAAAGAAACAATAGACCAACGTAAAAAAGACTAAAGACCTAGTCTGCATTTGCATGCTACAGATGCTGCTGCTGCTTCTGGTATGAATATAAGTAGTAAGTACTGCGCGCGTTTCGCAGCAGTTAATCTTGACTAGCAAAAATTCTTCTGATACATATTGTACACTTACAACACGTTAGCTTAATACATTATACACCATGCGCATGCTCGTAATGAACCACTTGTGTACTTGAGCTCAGTAATCACTTCTTATGTGAGTATTGACTCTGAATTAAGATGATGACTGATGTGATGAGTGAGAGTAGCTCGTTGCAAATAGCATTGGCATTTTGGCATAAGTTCCGTACGCGTAATATGAGCATGAGTATTTAGTTCTATGTTAAGTGTACCAAGAGTACCAACATATGAATCGGAATGTACAGTTTTCGAAATAATTTTGTTTGCTACTCTTTACTACTACTCATTACAGAACGTGCCACGACACATTGCGCCCCGCTCTGCCTTACTGAAACCTGAACTGAACTGACGACGAGTAGTTGTTCAGGTATTCGGAAGCACCCAATGAATTAATTAAGGAGTACTTAAATAAATTCTAAAATTCTTGCATGGAGCACTGTACTCGCTTACTATTTGTGGAATGAGTAATTATGCAGATGTGTCGTATTGGCAATGATGGCAGGTGCTTAAATTGATGTTTAATTGTCTTCAAAGTCTTCACATTGAAGAAAAATGTAAAATATAGGAGGAAAATGTCTGTACTGTATTTATATATTCCACACACATACAGTATGCTATATTAGTTTTAAAAGGAAGCAAGGGCATGGCAGGCATGCATATAGAATGCATTCATTCACTTGTGTGAATGTGGCAAAAGGGATAAATTCTTTAAATTTTTGTGTATTACATAATCTTACATCCGTATTTACTTTTATACATACGTAGAATTTGTAGAATCATGACAGAAAGTGAAATGGTATTAAAAATTTAATCTCTATTCTCTATCCATTCTTCCATTTCAAACACGAATACAATGCTCAAATACACATGCAATACAATGATTCAGCAACAAGACAAAGTGGGTATCTCGCACATATATAAAAAGAATCTGTCCATTCATCCTTATCCTTATCCGAAGAGACATTGCCAGAGTCAAAATGCATAACTTGTCGGTTTGTTAATTGGCGTCATTAGTCTACGTAATCATGTAACTTGTGCTTGCCACTCGCCTGCCTCCTGCAAGAAGTGTAATTGTTATTTTCTCAAAGTAGACAGGTTGACTTTGAAAGCATTGTATTGTTGTAGCGCATTGTTAGGTTATGTACGGCAGGATACAAAGATACAATGCAGAACTGCATTTTGTATGTTTTTATGCCAGCAGCAAGCATTGTTGTTTGTTAGTAAGTCAAAAGGTATTTCATTCA
>JAQIYH010000046.1:0-15425 GCA_034700885.1 Paratullbergia callipygos | reverse complement strand
CAAAATATTGAAAACAATGAAGCGTCTTCATCCAGCTCTTGACTATGACAATTTTGAGCCGAAGCAGTGTTGCCGTGATGCGACTCTTCTTCTTCGTCTTCTTGTGTTGTAATATATTTGATGTGTTGTGTTTATCGTCTGATGAATATAACCTTGGTTGGTTGTCTGAAAGATTTTCTGCGTCTGAAATTTATGTGCGGAACATAAATATTATTACGAAAGAGCTGATGTCATGTCTGGACATGATGAGAATATCCTTGAGCACTGGTCTGTGAGTGCAAAAAAAATTGTTGATTAAAGTAAGAACTGGTTTCTATCTCTGCGCGGATTTGGCGCGTGTACTAATGATATCTATGTCTGTGGTACATCTGTGATATTAATACTGTCTGAAGTATTGTAAAGATTTATGACATAATGAATTTTAGCAGACAAAAAATTTTGATTCTGAATTCAACGATGTTTGAATAAAAAAGAGTTTCGTGCAAATCGAATGTGTATGATGTATGCTGGGTTTCTTAATACTGTCTGGAGTATTGTAAAGATTTCATTGTAGCCTTGAGCATGTCTAGTTACGAGGGTGGGTTTTTATATTGTGAGCCTTGAGCTCTGTATGCGCTTCCAAGTTCAAATTTTGTGTTCTCCCGAAAGACTGGCTTATTTTAAGGATGATTTAAAAGTTTGTAAGAGATCCGTTAATTTCGGGTCAACATTTGGCTGGTCGTTAAAAATATGCTTTCACCGACCCCTTGACATCGTCGTCGGCGCCATACTGGTTCCGGTTGAAGTGATTTGCCAAATACCATGGCAAGCATTTATGAATAGGAACCAGATGAACACATTTAGTCAGTCTATTAAATACCGCAAACGTTTGGGGAAAAAATTGAGGCGTTGCAATTGCACTCGTTTGACTTGAAGGCATCTTGACGGTGAAAGCTGACTTTCTCCAAATCTTCTATTGCCTCTTGGAAAGAAGTGCTTGATCCAAATTTTTTATTACTTGGTCATAAGAAGCGCCGGAATAAGTCGTCTTCGGAAACATATACTCCAACAAGATAAATATATCAGAGCTCCAGGAAATTGCATTCTCCCGGCCGGCTCCCAATTCTTCCTTGAGTGCGCAGAGAAAGGCCGGACTCTTTCACTGGCTTCACGATTCTCTGAATCCAAGATAAAATTATTGCCAGGGTTCGTCGCTAGCTACCATAGTCCAGAAAGAATTTTGCGCGCCTTTCTGACCACCTAATTTTAATGATAACGAAATGCATTTTTAAAAATCTTCTTTCGTCAGTCGTTGTTTTTAGAACTCAAAAATTTGCTGACGCCTCCACACTGACTCGATTGGGTTCAAACTTTCACAATTACCTTAAAATAAGTCAGTCCTTAGGATAAATAAGCTAATTGGACTAGGAAGTGCACACAGAGCTCAAGGCTCAAAATTTAAAAACCCGCCCTCGTAAGTGCAAAAAATATTGAAATGACTCAACAAGGTCCGTCTGGTTCGTATATCGATGCTTAGGTAGTGTGTCTGCGTTGTCAGATTTCTGAATACTTGCTTGAGTATTGTAAAGAAAATTGACGAGAACAAATGCAAGAACATGACTGAGCGGATTTGTCGTGGTACACAAGTGAAGGCCACCGCTGGGGCAATGGTGATACTGACAATAACATGTGTTATGGAATGACGTACCGACTTAATTGTGATGATGGATTCGTCCAATATACTTCAACTGTCTGTAACATTTGTAGATGTAGGAGTGTATGCATTAATTATGCTATAACGAATAGTTTCTGTGGTCTTGGTCATATTTGGGAAATTGTGGACACTGACGTGCAACCCAGGTTTGTCATGCATTGCCATACTGTAAGCTCATACTTGTGAGAATTATATGTACGTAAAGGATGCCAACAGCCACTGTGATGAATCTATTGCTGTTTTAAGACTTCCCAAATCCTTCATCGTCCCATCATGTACAGATGAGAAACAACAATGCATTGGACAAACTCTTGCAGAAAAATGACGTGTACTACACGTGTACACTGACGCGTGCACGTGCACGCGTTTGTGTGCGCAAAGATGTGGATTTGTGCTGTGCTGGAGAAAGATAAAAAACCTCATCTCGATTTTCGCAATCGTACATAACCTATTTACACAGCCTACCAATTCCAAACCTAATTCTTTCACTAGCCTATTTTTCTGCACGATTATGTGAAACGAGACGGCCTATGTTTGCTGCGACGTTAATTGATTTCTTTCTCCCTCTTCACTGAATATTGTTCGTTGCAGCAAATGTAGGTCGTTCCGTTTTACATAATCGTACGTAGAAATAGACAAGTGATAGAATTAGGTTTGGAATTGGTAGGCTGTGTAATAAATGTACTATAACCACCGATGATTATAATATGGTTGGTGTGGCTATGTCAAGGTTTCATTGTATGGCCACTCCAGACTACCACTGCTAATAGTAGAGACCAGACTCGACTAGACTACGAGGCTAATCAGTTGCATGAGAGGCATAAGAAGAATACACCGAGTTGCACACAAGTCTAACTTCGAACTGGTTAATGCTGATTGTGAACAGAGAGTTCAACGTGAATTTTACTTTTTCCATGATTTTTACGCTGCACTTGGATTTCATGACATTATTTCATGCAATTCGTTCGTCATTCATTGAACGATTCATTCATTCATTCGTTCGCATTCATGACCATGTGAATGCTATGAATCAAATATTATTCAGCCGCAGTACATCAACCTCATCATCTTCAGTAATAACAAATCAGGGAATTCGATTCGGGCGATTAATAATCAATCCGGTTGATCGCGATTTAGGAGAACCAACTTTTAACAATTACAATTGTGATGAACATCATGATGGACCGTTGTCTGGCAATCACGTGTGATTGATCATAGTATCATAGCCGTATTCCAATTGTTACGAAAGCGGAAGATGAGATTCAGTGCTCGGATTGTGATTGTGGGAAGTGCTTAAAAGAATTTACCTCTCCTCCTCCTTCTCCATACTGTCCAATGCTTAGTGCATGTGACATTTCTAGGTGTATGTAATGACAAGGTTCATGATGTGGAAAATTGTACAGTACAGTGTTGTATTAGTGAGAATCGAGTTCAGTTGAAAGCTGGGCCGAATCTCACTTTTCGAATCGGTTTACAATGTCTCGTACATCAGCAGGTCAGAAAACGAAGGCTGACAATCAGGAAGTGTGTACCTTATGACCGGAGTTTCGTATCTTTTGTCGTCGCCGCTTTTCACATGCAAAAATGTCAAGAGAGCAAATGGCAACTGTAAGCCGTCATTTCAAAAGTCTTCATTCGGCAAAAAATCCTGACAAATTAGCATGAAATATGCGCACTGCGTGCTTAAATTCAAACTTTAAAATCGAAATAGATGTGAGGTGACTTGAAATGAAAAATCATGCATGTGCATGTGCATGTCATGCGTGATCGTCCTGTTTCCAGTTCGTCATGCCACTAACTTGGTAGACTAGAAAAGAAAATACCGTGGTACTCTGTCCGTCTGCAAGTCTGCAATCACGTTCGCAGCGCGCTTACTTGTGTACAGATATGACCAGCTCGCTTCAGTAAATACTTGGAAATGAGTTGGTGCTAACTTTTATGTGTTCATGTATTCCTCAGGAACTATGAAAGTGTTGGAAGAGGAAGGGTGTGACAGGCAGACGTTGGATAGGGTGAAAAGTGCACGCGAACTACCTGGTGCAATCTGGTTCATTTTCCGGGAAGAGGATTCGGAAAAGATTCGTATGTACTTGGAGGAGGTTTGTTCCAAGCAATATCCTCTGTCCCCAAATGTCCCATTGTGTCTCCTATTTGAAATGCATATTTTTGTATTGCTTACAGATCTCACCCGACCCGAGCGGATCAGGAGAGGGAGACCCGATTCATGACCAAACAAATTACCTTGGCAAGAAAGAACGAGACGAGTTATGGGAAAGATTCGGAGTACGTGGATACTCAATCGTACAGTTTCGAGGTGATGCTGTGTTTATTCCCTCTGGATGCGCTCACCAGGTAGACCATTCGCATTTAACATTGGCACGGACTGACTGACTGAAATGACACGTGTTCTATTAATTCCGTTTAGGTTCGAAATCTACGTAATTGCGTAAAGATTGCAAAAGATTTTGTCTCTCCGGAAAATGTGAGCAGATGTGTCCGCCTGACTGAGGAGTTCCGCCGCCTTCCTAAGACACACACAAACAGCGAGGACCTTGTCCAGATTAAGAATATTTTATACTACACAGTTCGAGACGCTTTGGAAGAAATCGGGTCGGATGAAGAGGCAGAGTCTTTTGGTGGCAGTGTTGGTATTAATGTCATCTGTTCCAACGACCTCAACCCGTTGACATTTGATTTTTCCACTTCCGAAGGAGTAGACGATATAGCTGGAGTTCAAGATGCAAATTTTTATCATCTTGATGATGGAGAGAGAGACGTTGTGGAGTGTGATGGGCTTACGGAGATTGTCAGCCAGGCGTCGGTGGTGGATTCTGATTCCGGAGCAGTTTGTGGTAGGGAATCTGGAGTTGGAAGTGTGGAAGTGACGGAGGCTGTTACGTGCGTAGAGGATGCAGCAGATAAGGTGGTCACATCATTTGACGAAGTGGAGGAGGCGCCTGAAGTTGTCACACCAATGCCAGACAGTGTAGTCGAGCCTGAAGTCGATATGAGCCTATTGAGCAGGAATCGCAGGACGTTAGACGATACTCTAGTTGGATCACTTTGTACGCCTGCCACTCTTTCACCGTTGGATCCTTCGACTCGGCAATCACATTCTAGTATGGAACCCGATACTGCAGAAACTTCAACTCGGCAATCACATTCTACTATGGAATCCGATACTGCAGAAACTTCAACTCGGCAATCACATTCTAGTATGGAATCCGATACTGCAGAAACTTCAACACATACCATCGTAATCGACGACGACGACAGCTTTCAGCTTCCGGAATATGTGAGGAGATTCATTGTCGTGGGTTCAGATTCGGAAGCTGATGAGGAGGATGGAGTTGAGAGTGTGGAGCAGTTGAAGGCCAATGGTCAGGAGGACGAGAAGGTGTCCGATGATTTGAATAGGAATACGGGTGGAATAGGAATGCAGATTAGCGCGATGAACAAAACCCAAGGTAACCGGTTTACACAGTTTTTCAAAGATTGTGGTTTTTGACTTTCCACAAATCGGGCACGCTGCGAGGAGAAATTCGAGTGTGTGAATTTTATAAACTTCAGGACTTTGTAGTTTTGTTTGAGAAATAGATTGCGGGTGAGATATTTCAAGTTTTTAAACGGGTGCTTCATTTTGGAATGATAATGTGGTATAAAGGAGTTGAATGTGGAGTTGATGTAGAGAAAGCAATTGGACCATTTTAGTTGACACACATATTTGAAAGTACTCATTTTGCATTATACGTCGTCATTTCCGACCAGTTTCCATTTTCAATGTCCATTTGCAATAAACTAGTCCATTCTGTTTTATCAGGATTCTATGTAGAATTTTAGTCCACTTTCTTTTATAGTTTCATTCACGTTCATGAATTAATTCGCACGTTTTTTCTTTGTTTTTCGCTTTCGCGCATGCACGTAGTGGAGGAGTTCGAAGACTCCTGCAACGATGTATATAACGACGGCGAGATGGAGGAGTACATGGAGTATCAGTATGAGTGCCCCGCAACCATCACTCTTGACACACTCCAACCTGCAACGAACATGACCGACGCATCCGACGATGATTTGAGTGCCAGGGTTGCAATGAAGCACAAGGATGAGGAGGCAGTGGATCACGACGAGGGTGAGTTTGCAGTGGACCATGACAAAGGCGATGAGAAGACGATGGACGTGGACACTATCACTATCATTTCGGTCGTGGCCGGAAGTCTTTTTGGAGCTGCTATTCCTCTTGTTGTCCTATCTAATTACCTTTGCCGGCGCCGTTTGGACACAAGTTCCTCACCTCCATCACCACCTCTTCCAAACGAGTAAGTTCATATATTCAAATGTCGACAAACATTTTCTTATTGAATTTGATTAACCGCCAGACTCACTGATTCCCTCTCATTTCGACTTTGTTTCTCACTCTTTCAAATTGCCTTTCTATTTGCGTTCACTCCAGGTTCGTGGAAATTCAAATGGATGATTTGAATGCTGGCGAGGAAATCATGTGAGTATATGCATCATCAAGACAACTTGTACCACCACGATTTCTTTCGGTGTTACAATATTTCGTAGTGAAAGGAGGAGGCGAAGGAAGTTGTGAAGGACTCTAAATTATATTCATGTAATATACCATATTTGTAATTTTTTTTTGTAAATCTTTTTTGTGAGGGCCTTTGTTTTCAATTCTCACTGCCCACATAGTACGGATAATATCTTTGAAGAGTTCAAATACTTTATGAATTCATGCTGTCGATTCATAACTTTAGTTTTCACAATTATTCCCATTTCTTTGTGTTTTACTATTACTCTTGTAATTACTTCTAATGTTGTTCTTTTTTGCATTGATTGTATTACTAAGCATAACTAATTAAAGCATGACAAGTCATGCACAGTTCCCTAATCTTTGATTAATATACGTGGAAGTTAAAACTATTATGATGCTAATAAAATGCAGATTGCTCATCTCATTATGTTGGTTATACCTTGATCATTACGAAGACTAACATGTCGATATGCAGTTGATGATCAGATAGAGAATTATTGATTTCATAAAGTGTTTATACAATTGAGACACCGACCAGACGATGATGTTTGCTGAATGTCACCGATTTGAATTGGTGTTGAGATTCAAGCGGATTGAAAAATTATCCTAAATCACAGATCTCCTTACCTGGTTCAGGGAACGTTCGAGGGTCAAACCAGACCAGACAAAGTGAAGTTGTAATGCCTAGGACCATGTACAAGAAAGATCTCAAGAAGGTCGGTCCTTACTCATTTGATGAAATGGTGAATCCGGACCGGACACGTATTTATTTTGGCCGGGGTTTTTTGCCTTCGTGTTAATGGGAGAAGATGATCTTACTGGTCCACTGCAGATCCTGAAAATAAAACTGAATTTACACAATCAACAAACATATGCATGAGTTTGTACAACATAGTCGACAGCGTATCAGTTTGGACACGCGCAGCCACAATGACACACAAAAGTGATTTCAAATTTTTGCATGACTCCACATTAAGGTCGAATCTACATCAATTTCGATTCTAGTTGTCGTGTTCCGTGTGCAGGCGGTAACGAAAGATTTTCCTAGTTTTACTTTTATTTTATTTCTTTATTCGTAGCAAGAATCCAAGATACAAATATTTATTCAATAATGCAAATTATTGAGGGAAATGCATACGGGGCATTACGCTGGAGGAGCAGTCAGTATGACTCACTCAGTTAGTAGCGAAGTAGTTGGACCGAATGTTGGGGATTTTTGCCAACATGATTGTTGCGTGGTATTCAACGTATTTGGGTTTGTCAAATAATTACCCGAGATGCGGTTACTAGGATATTATGTGTAATTCATATTAATGGATGTGCTATGGGCTGATAACCTGAATTGTGTTTCAGTAGTTTCAACGAGTTGGATGGTCCTTCGGTTAAATATGAATAAAAGCCTCCTGGTGTTTTTTTCCCTATTTTGTAGTCTGCAAATACATGACGGATTAAAACACAAGTGTATAGTACAATCGGAACAATTAAAAACACGCCCAAGTTTCACATGTCACTCGAATTCTGCTCTAGAGATTGCAACTACTTGACATCGCAACTGGCACTTGATTACAAACACTGTCATCGCAACATTTCGTCGGGTATGTGCAATAGAAGAAAGATCGCGAATCGTTTTCATAATACTCATTGCCACAATACTGTGTGTGATCTGCTTTCTCAATACAATTTTCGTGTTACCAAAGTTAAATAGCAATTGGTTACAAATATGGAATGATGTCTGTGTTAGTGAACATCGCGAATTTCATTTTCCACGACACACTTTTCAGGAGCAAGAATGAAAACAAAATTACACTCAAAACACGACAAACAAACGGAAAACGAAACTGGTGTTGGAAACTGTTGTTGGAAACTGTTGTTGGAAACTGTTGTTGGAAACTGGTGTTGGAAACTGGTGTTGGAAACTGGTGTTGGAAACTGGTGTTGGAAACTGGTGTTGGATTATGTTGTGCGATGTTGCTGTGCGATGTTGCTGTGCAATGTTGTTGAAAACGGTTGGGCAATGATTGTGACAAATACACAGAGACAGTTTGTAAGCGTTGTTCCCACTTCAGTTCGCCATCAGCTTCTAATATTGACTGACTATGAAAGCCGTGCAAGAGTTCAAATTGAACTGTAAGTTGGAACGGCGTGACTCATTCCATCCATCCATTGGTTGAGACAATATCGAACCTATCGCATTTTACGATGTTCAGCTCATACTATTAGCATCATGTCCAGGCTGACAACAATGACGACCGTAAAAATGTAGAGCAAGTATTTATTGAGACACGTAACGACGCAAGTAGATGTGCATTTACTGTTTTTATGTAATCATTCACACTTTTCTTCGGCTATGGTACCCTATCAGCAGTATTTAGTAGTGCATTCTTATTGTCATTTTTTACTGCTATTGATGTGTTAATCTTTCCACATAAATTTTTATTTTGTTCATCTTCCATGACATTGAGCCACGTATGACTCATGTCAACAAGATGCATCGCCAAGTACGACGTTCACCACAGCTCATGCTGCCTAAAAATTAATTTCGTAGTACATTCGAAGTAAAACACGTTGATGATGATGCGATTGTGCGTATTGTGGTTTTCATAATAGTATTAAGTTTGTGTGATGTGTGGTTCGAAACTTATTGATTTTGCTGTGCAACTTTAAAATTTATCAATTCTCAAAGACACATTTGATGATCGTATCTGCATCTCTGACTTTTTTGGTGTCTTGGAAATGTAATGATAAATATTCAATCTTGTTCGCATATAATAATTGACAGTGTAAGTGTAATGATTTATTTCATTATGATCTCGGACCACAATTCACACGTAACGTGCATCTCAGCAATCTCGTCATACATATGCCGTGTTCCACGAGGGCACAGATAACTTTTGTACACTTACGTATGTATTTATTTAACAACATTAGTTCCTTTTTAAGGTTCAAAATGTCAATCAGACCCAACAAATTTTGGCCTTACAATAAATAAAAGATAAATGAATTGAATTGAATGTATGTATTGTAGTAGTGTCGAATTTTTATTCGACCCTACTTCTCTTGTTATAAATCTCACTCCTGATTTCTGGGAAACTGTAACCTCACTGTATATTGTCAAACTACACAAATGCAATACGAATCGTATTATACGATGCACACGTAAAACGAACAACACACAGAAATCCACATTACACATTTTGACAGAACAATGACAATGGAACGAGACGTGAGTTGTGGTGCACGTAGTGTCAACATGTTGCACTTTGATTTTGCTGATGCAACACGAGAGCATGCATCAACGTTTGGAGAATCTGATATAAACTTGTCGTTGGTTCTACTTATCTTTACAGATCTTGCCAAGAGTTTGCTTGTCTTCACTCTTCATGTACTCCATCCTGATGCCGTATTTAATTTCGATCTTTTTTTCCCGTATGTAATGTTGATATGTTCTCGTTTGCCTGCGATTCAGGAACCTGATTCCAAAGAAAGTTATGATGCGAACGAATTACTTGATGAATTCGTAGTCTACATTTTGATGATCTTTATGTGCTCGTCTTACAGGTGCTTGCACCAGCCTCGTATTATTAAGTGGAACCATGACATACTGAATATTGAATATATAAGTCACATTCGCATGTACTTTGTTGAGAATCAATTTCAGGATCATCGCTTTTATGGAATTGTAAACAATTCCATAAACAATTGTCAGGTCGTGATACGTACAAAGTTTAGCTTTCATAGCCTAGGAATTCCAAGTCGCCGTTGCTTAATACTTGCTACCAACTACCTGAGTTTCATGATGATTAATTTGTTTCCAACTTTATGCTCATTCCAACGTTGGATAGTTATTTACACAAGTATCCGGCCTAGCACTCCTCATCTCAGAATTTCTCCACATCTTGTGCGGACAAAATTTTTGTTTCTTAACAATCTTTGCAATGAGCTTGCAGAGTTGGACAGACGTAGTAGGGCGGAGGGTTCAATAGGTTCGTTATCGTACGAATAGGTAATAGAACGAATATCTGTCCCAGAAATTCAAAGTGAGGAGCAACCTGAGGAGCTGAGGATGGCTCGTCGTACAACATTTTTACTCAAATTGATAATGCATTGTCCAGGGAAAAGTGTCCCGACTAGCATTTAAAGCGGTAGAAATTCTAAAGAAAATCTCAATTTAACCTGAAACAAAATGCGCAGCCAAACTTAAGAAATTAAAGCTCAAAGTATGCTCAAGCTTAAATTTAGACTTTAGGAAAAGATTTTAATGTTTTAAATTATGGTTTCGATTTTTCTTGACAATCATTTACCAAAATCAAAACCAGTTTAGCCAGCGTATCTTGATTGTCAAGTTAGCTAGAGTGTCGAAGCTATAAACAAAGTACAGTACTCTTTATAAAAAGAATTTTTGTCTAAACGTACGACTCTTGATGCGACTCTTCATGAAACTGGAGGTTTAATATAGACTTCGTGTAGATTGCTTTTGGTGTAGTTCATATACTCTTTAGCAGATGGAAAATTAAAGTCCACTGTTGACGTCCAAAGTATACTCAAACTGGGTCAAAAAATGCACTTTCTACGACTGTGATTTTGAGTTTTGTGCAATGCCATTGGTCGCACCATAATCCGAATATACGGTAAATTGGCCATGCATTCCCAACAAAGTTCCTCGCAGTATATTTTCAAATACAAATGCCCAAATTAAGGCGACTAAGAGTTGCATTCCGAAAGAAGTAAAGTAAAGAAATTGAAATTGAGAAAATAAAAATAGACGATGGACTTTAGCCCACCCAGGCCAACGCATCCTCGCGTCGCATTATTCATCCAACAAAAGTTTTCGTTGAGAGGCTTGAGGTGAAAAGCTAAACTATTTTTACAATCGTTCGTTGATTCAGCAAATCTTGGGGAAAATTTGTTCAACCACTTGAGTTTATCTTATGCAGTCTGCTGCTGATGAGTTCCGATAAGTGAGACATTAACTAAAGAGCTTGTTAGGCTCTTGGCTGAAGAGTTGTACATTTTTAAAGTAAGCTGACTTTTTTAAGTTAAGTAAGCTGAATGCAACATATCAGTCTTGGAGCAGAGACCTCCGTTCTGCTATAAAATTCTTTTTTCTTAATACACAAGCGGTTCAACTTGGTTTTCTAGAGTTGATAAACTGCATCAATCACGATCTTTCATACGTGTTATTAGGGTGGGCGTATAAAGTATTTCATGTACTTTCATTATGGATCCGCCAACGGCATCAGTCCGTTATTAGGAAATCTCGGAAAATGTGTAGAATTTTGGGAGAAGAATTTCACGCTGTAATCTCGGATAACAAGGCTCTGCTCTCAGAAATGTAGGAGACAACAGAACGAATTCTTAACCGTGCAGCAATTATAGAAGAGACGAATTTACGCCATATGAAGAGTCAGATGAAGTTTCTAAGTCTATGAAGCGTCGCACATATGAATGGTTATATTTTAACCTTAAACGTAAACGAAGAACCTCGTGTTAATTAAAGTATTTGGTAATAACGACTAACAGCAATGTGAGCAAAGAAAAAGATCAGACACATGAAATTAGTACTCCATCTTACATTACCCTGTCTTTGATATTTGTCACCACAATCTTTATGATCACAAAGTACCAAATTGTGAACATATTCACACATTTTATTTCTTCACCCACAGTGACACCATATACTGCATAATTGCATCATACTATAGAAGTTTGTTAAGTCATGCGTGTTTATTTTTATAATTTTCTCACTATTTCCTACTGTATACACGGTCAAACATTATAATTTCCAACAACAAAACAAAAAGAAGTTTGTGTACAAAGCACCATAAAATAAGTACTCTCAAAACTATCGTCTTGGGTAGTTGTGGTTGGTCGCATTTGTCAATCTCAAGCTTGTTTAATGTAATGAGCCTCAGATTCGTGTCACTCTGATGGTCGCCCTCGTCGTTCTCCTGGGGGAACATCGATGCAGAATACCCTGGCTTGTGATGGACTTCTGTAGTGAAATTCGTGCTTTTCCAAATCCAACTCATGACAGATGGGTCGGTCCGTATCGAAAGTGCTGAATCTAGTATGCTCGCCATCTCCACCATAAATGACGCCGACTTGTGTAAAAATTGATAATTGCCCTCAACATGTTATTTAATGTCCCATACACGACGGCATGCGGTGGCTGAAGTCTTTTAGGTTAAAGTTTGGCTGAAGTCGGGGTTTGACCAGCTGAACGCGGACACACGATGACGTCATCCTATCTCGCAATAGAGCTGTGTCACCGTGTCCCGCAATGTGACCAGATGAGACGACCGTGTGTCTACGCAATTTGATTCGTAGTAATTTTTATGATGTTCTAATTTGTGACGATCTCTGTACTTCACTGCATAGGGTATGCAACTGTGCTGCAAGCAGAAAGCATCATTGCCATATGCAACCTTGTGTACTTTACACGACAGATATACAGTCTGCATACACTAACCGGCAAGTCTCATGTAGCGTAGTGCGGACGCTGTGCATCAGGCTCCGAGCCAAATATACGACTTTAACAAAACAATTTTGGGGATTCCGTCACCCATGTTGCAAATCAATTTTTTCAGGTTTAACTCACCGATTTGACAAAAATACACGAGTGCAGAGTTACGCACAATTATGTCTTCAACTATAGACGAACAATTCTTACACCATCGCCACAAGTAAATACGATTGGTAGAATTCAAATTCATTTATTTTCGGGTCCAAGTCACCCATACGAAGCAACCACATTCGTGTAGAATGACACACGAATAATCATTTCATAAGTTCACGATTTTTTACACCATCAGTGCATCCGATTGGTAAAAATACATAGTCAGATACATAACACAACCTCCTGAAGGACAAACGATCTAAAAATCCAGAGCTCCGCACTCAACATAAAACACAATGTTTTTAGCTGAATACAGCATCATACTTTTGTTATTTCTTGATTTATATTTACCTGCCATGACGCAGAAGAGTATCACATTACCCCATAATCCGAATATGTATACCGAATATTTTACGTGCTCCGTCGCACCAGACGCTCAAGCATCTAAAGCAAACCATTGCTCATAGTTTTACGTGCTCTGTAGCACAGAGAAACAAATCCAAAATACACAATTTTAGTTCGGTCATAAAAAGACAATTTTTGCACATCAGTAAATTAGCTACTTACTGCGACAATTTTTTCAAATATCAGACATTCACAAGCAACCAGACCCAGCCATTTTAACCTTTTCCACTCAGTCGGGGATAAAATCTATTTATTTCTCGTGGTCTACTCACGACCATTTTTCTCAGCAAAATTTTCATAGTCTGATCTCGTGAAAACAACGACGGTTGTACTTCACTGTTAAAGGACTAAATCGTCTATTAAAGATATAAATTACTTCACTAATGTAATAAGCACTTTCACACAATTTTCAGATTTTTCAAGCGAAATCCATCGCTGTCCCCACACCATATTACATCAAAACTACAGATTGACATACACAAACCCACATACACATGACTACACAATTAATTTTCAAATAAGTAATTACAAATCTTTTTGTTAGAAATTTTTTTTAGTTATGGATTCATTCATCATTCCGCGACCTCATCCATGTAATTTACGGTATTTGAACCTATCAAATTCTATCACAAGTTTTCACTAATCCTGTAAAATCCATCGTTTCAGATTTCATATCTAAGCATGTTTAACGTCACCTACAAAATTGTACTTTTCAACTATTCTGTACCCATCTTTCTTTTGCGTCAAATTTCACTCATGTATAAAACTCATAAACTTAACAATTTTTGCAACATGCTTTTTCCCAATTTAAATTAAACTTTTCCACATTCTTCTCCATTCATTTTTTCGTCCGAGAAGCATAGAACCAAAATTTGTAATTCTTTGATCATATAATACTCACCGTAATTAGTACATATATATTAAATTAAGTTAACATTGAATCTTTAGCATAGACTAATGGATAATTTTAAGTTCTTCTCATGTACACACTCTACACACTATTCATTACCTCTATTGCATACACATTCGACTAGCATACCTGTACTTTCTCTTTTATCACTACGCACGACTGTTATATGCGTATAAACGATACCTTGACCTATTGTCTTACTAAGAAATGTGTAAGCGATACGACTTTGGCATGAGAAATTAAGTTTGCACCCATTCTTCGACCATCAACACTATCTCAGTCACAGTCCTGTGATCACCACATGATCATGAAGTTAATTGAACCTGATTCTCCAACTATTTACATCAAAGTCAACTACACTCGTATGTCACCAGTTCCACCACATCATCTGAACATCGCTCTACTCGAAATTATTCAATACGCTACTTGGTCCTTAACAATTCGTCCCATATCTGTGTATATACCACCACCACGTGACCCGCATCAAATTTTCATTTACCAACTCCGATAAAGTCTCATTCTATCAATCCACTCTTCGACAACTCCGGTTTTCATCTCATGAAAACTCCTCTATTTGCTATATTAGAATCCACTCCACGCATTGATATCTACATTACTTACCATTATGTCAGTGAATTGTCAACTTCCAGCTATACCATCAATGCAACTTTGTTCAGTGGACGCATCACATCTTTAATTGATACTGTACTCCAACCACGTGGACTACAAATATTTGGATACCATCAACTGGACCACGAACCATGTCATATTTCAACACTCGTTCATCGTAAACACATCGTTTCTGAATGGCGCAGTCGTTTGGATCCGCCATCATTCACCGACTAATACTTCTTTTTCTCCGCTGCCATTGTCAAATTCGTAAGCCCACTTCTTTCCTTTTCATTTTTAGCGGCTAAGGAAGTCTGCTCAAACTTAAATAACAAAAACAACAAAGAAAACAAAATTGTAAGTTCTAAAAATATCATCCTTTATTCATTAGAAATTAAATAAATAAGCACGAAATAATTAAGCATACAGTAAGCTAAAAATAGAAAACAAAATTTTGGAAAAATTATGAAAAGCAAAATCTTTCTGCGTAACCTAAAATAAGTATGAATGATATTTAGAATAATTGTACACAATTTTCTTACCAATAGTTCTTTCATTTCATTATAGGCCCCCAAGTGTGTGAGGTGTGATGAGCACACTCACATATTTCTATGAGTCATAATAATAACAATAATAATAATATTATAAGTGAAAA